>VCRD01000527.1:191501-202358 GCA_006783055.1 Trinorchestia longiramus
CAGCAAGTGACACGCCTTGCTCTGAAATGCTGCTGTTGAAGTGTGACAGACCATCGTAAAGAAATTTATGCAATGTGCAAAATTAGCTAAAACAGAAGTTCAGTACAACTACTTGCAGGATTGTTATGAGCTTGAGGGAAATGTTGAAGCCCTCACAGATAGAAGCTCGGTCGTGTATAGGGTTACTAACTGTCAGGAAATATAGTAGAGCTAGAATCAGATAAAAATAGTTAATTCCTTTGCAGATTTTTTACAGTTATAAAATATATTACTGTCGTACATTGCAATCTAGCATAATTACGGCGGTTCTCAGGCAAAATAAATGATGCGACTTAGACTTAGCAGAAGAGACCAGTGATTTGTTTACTTTCTGCAGTGAAACAAGTGTAAAAATAACCTCCCAAGTATTTCTTCCAATATGAGTTGAATTTATGATTCCATTCCGTAAATATTGACGACGTTTCAGGAGTTTTAGCATCTATTTTTTCCCAATGTCTCACGCTAGCACGGACACGTCGTATTCTTATGACATGTTTTCAATTGCAGTTGGTAAAGCTTGTAATTTAGCCATTAGGCGCCGTTGTAAAATTTCCTTGTACTCGTGTTGTCTATTTGACCCGTGTTCATGCTACTCTATTTCTTGCGAGGTGTACGTGACCTCTAGTCCCACTTCCCTATTTTTTGAGTAGTCTTTGTGAGTCCCGATCCTGCTTCACTATTTTTTGAGTGGTCTATGTGACCCCTAGAACGGCTTCACTATTTTTTGAGAGGTTTATGTAACCCATACTCCTGCCTTACTATTTTTTGAGTGGCGTATATGAGCCCTGGTCCTGCTACTTCATCAGGTAGACACCGAACTGGCGATGCACAATCGAGAGCTCCCGTCATCTTTAGGCGTAGCTCCATGGACTGATCTAGTCACTTGTATGCATTACGGAGGAAATGAAAGTAACACAGTTGGAACCACCACAGTGCGGAGCGCTTTTCCTCTAGTGTAGTTACAGCCATGATGTGAATAATATAATAAAATAGATTAGAATAAGGAAATAGAAATTAACCGTTTGGCCCTTTATTGGGTTGCTATCCGAGGTGGACGGCACAGAGAGCGCAAATGAGGGTAGAAATCTTTTCTTTCGTACACTGCCTCAAATTATGACATTCAATGCCAGGTCTTAATCTCTGCTGCCAATTGTACACAAAATTAGTGTATGAAGTTTAGACTGGTGCAAGAAGTTCAGTGGTAACATTGAATCGGTCTCTATCATAGCTAGAAAGAAAAGCTTTCATTCCTTAACGGGAGTTTTACATCAATGTAAAAATCAGGTATGATGTATTGTTCGGACTCATAATTGCACACAAGTGAGTTAGACAAAATTTTGTCAAGATCAGTGTAGATAAAATTCAAAACGGTGAAATCTTCTACAGTTGTTCTTGAAATTTATTTTTAAATGAAGTTAATTGGTTAAACCCTTCTGTGTTCGTCAGAGATAAAGGCTTTTGTTTCCAGAAATCATGGAACAAATTTGAATGATTTAAAAAAGTAGGGCTTGCAAGCTTTTCCGAAATCTTACAGCATATAATGATTCATTTTTCCTATCATTGTATGCTTAAATATTAGTTATTGATATTCTGGCCCTCTGTTTTTTCTCGCGATGAATTTTAACTTTTCATATATTCTTCCAAAGAGTTGCTTCCCCCCACAGGGGACTTGATTCAATGACGCTATTTTAAATATATCTGTAATAAGAGCTAATATTACAGAGTGCAACTCTTATGTACACACCAAAAGTTGAATTCACGTAAGTACAAACCTGGTATGCCCTGCAATCGTCAGAAAAAACTTTTAGGGGACGTCAAAGGAATGTGTCCACGCACCGTGTTTTTGAACGAACTTTTTCATCAACGTTTTAAACCAGCCATGTTTGCTCTGGAATACTTTTTACAAAGACTAGCAAACTGTTGTCTTCAATGACTGTCTTTAATGACTAGCACTTGCATGGACAATAAATATAGCCTCGTTTTTGTTATTTTGGGTGCATCATTTAATTATTCACCACTGATTAGTCTTAAATATTCACAGTAGACGAGTGGAACACTGACTTTAAAGCAATGCTGACGCTGTGAATACATTCAAAAATCGTCTCGACAAATATTGGAATACGAGCCTCCCAGTATTATAACTTACTGATTCTATGCCCCCAACTCCCAGGGCCAGTGCCTGAATTAGATTAATGCACGTGACTGAAATGCTTGTGCGTGAGTGAAGTGCGTGTACGTGTCTGAATTGACTTATGCGTTTAAGATGGGCGTGCATGATTAATGCCCTTATTTTAGAAGGCATGGAACTTGGGCATCAACATAAAGAATGGGCCAAACAGCTTGTTTCTGTTGTCTTATTCTATTCCTTATATTTACTCCCATCTAATGGAGAAATTATAACAAAAGTTAAGTGTATCAAGGAGCACTACGAATGTTATACATCAGGTTGGTTAAAAAAATGTTTTGTCAATGCCAAATTTAACTTAAAAATCACGAATTTTTTGGTGTGTACAGTCGTTCACTGCACCACAAGGCTTTTGTTAATAGAGGTCAGGACTGGTTCACGTGCCATTAAAGTTATAAATTTTAAAACTATGTAGATTGTATAAATAGATGCTATTTTATGTCTTGAGTGCATTTAGGATTGCTCCTAGACAACTTCAATTCATGAATTTTTTTATGACTTTCAAAAATGAATATATAGCAAAGTAAATGAATATCTTTTGGTACAACAATGTGTAGTTGATACAATTTGATGTTAAACTTTGCATTTTGAGCAGTAGTATTCAATACTGGAACACATAAAGTAACTTTTTCGGATTTAGAATCGAAATTTGATTATTACATTATATGAAGTCTCAGTGAAATTTGTTTACTAGTAGATTCGTGAGGCCTCTTGGGGAAAGCTACGTAATTGATCATATTCTTACATCAGTAAGCCGTGATGTCACTGAGTTATTAGAGCATTATGTCTATTGGGGAATTAGGACATAAAAGTGTATGTAGTAATGCAGATATTAAGGAAGCAATACAAATGGTGATGTAAAAGTACACTAATACAGCAATACAGTAATGCAGAAGTGTTGTAATGGAGTAACGTATTACTATTATAATTATGTATTACTGTAAAAGCGAGCACGTGAAGTCAGCAGCAAAGGACGGACTCTTCCTCCATCTCCTAAACTTTCGCAATCTCAGCAGCTTTTAGTGAGACATTTTTACTGTTACGGCTGCACTTCAATAACAATTTGGGTGTCTTGGACAGTTTTATCTCCTCTGTTTTCAAAACGAAATGCTAAAGCTTCTAAAACAATTGATACAGTAGAAGATCTAATATAGCTGGTGCACTCCCATAGTAAAATTGGCTTTTATATTCATAAAATGGAAGATAATCCTTCTCTTTCACAGCTGAATTTGGGACTTTTTGGGGCGTAACATTATTGCTGTTTCTGCCTACTGATGTCGATGATGATTTTGTCGTGAAAATTTTGTATTGTCCAGCATAGAAAAAGATACTTTTGCTCAACACATGAGATTATAAAATAATCAAGTGCAAGATACTTCTACTGAATACTTATGTATGCTCATGCCTGGGAAAATGTGGAGCTATAGACGATATAAATTCTGATTTGTGGCCTTAATTCCTGCGATAGGGATTTCTGCATTATAAAAACCTAAAAATTTTACTCGTACTAAAAAACAATTAAGCTTTTTGGTTGGCTTTGTAAGTAAAATAGTTTAAGAGGAGAAGTGTAGGTATCTAGATTTTGCAAACAACTGTAAAAATGAAAACCAAAACGATTCCTGTCGAATGTAAATTCAAAATATTACAGCTCTCTCGATGTTGGAGTCGAGTAACATAGAGGACCTTTTTGAAATAACTTTTTAAGCACCAAAATTGCAAGAATGCATTTATTTAGTTTAACGCTTAAATACCTTCGATCGAGAACGCCTTTCCGATAATTTTAAAGGACTACAAATTGCCGGAGCGAAAACACAGTATTCTGAAGATGGAAGGTTCTACTCGTATAACAATCCACACAAACATGGGCTTATTTGCAGTAAAAAAGTGACGGCAGGCTCAATAAAGAGACCATTTTTCCGAGCGTGGTAAGAAAAATCCTTGGTCGTATTACAGAAACTGAAGAGGAAGTAGCGAGGCTCAATCTATTGCTCTATGCTCGGACTGGTTGACGGTACAGCGCCTGGAGGCCATAAAATGAGATAAAATTTTCTGAAATTGCTACAAACGTTCCGGAAGTTTAGAAGAATTTCTCATAAATTTCAATGACTTCTTAACAGCCAATACAAGAGCTAAAGAAACGCACACATCACAGTTTAGGGACTTGTGAAAGTTTTGTTGATTGCCTGGGCCTTGAACAGCTCAGAGTAAGCATTTTACAGACCACTTCATGTACAGCACGTGTACGCTTTATGAGAAATGGAATTACCTAATAACGATCTGTTAATTTGTCGCTGATCGGATTTTACGTTCAGTGTCCTTTTAACTGGACATAATGAAACAAGCCGATAGTATTCCTTGTTGAAAGTCAACCGTTGAATGCACAATGTAAAATAAAACCTAAGAAAATCCTTAATTTTATCACCTTCAAACCATGGAATTTACACGGGTACTGTTTAGGTTATGTTATCTATATGATTTTCTTTCATTTAGATTTCAGGGTGAGTGTCTTTTAATACAAATTTTTCTTCCACCAAAATTTTACCATAAAATATGTTCACGTTGTTAGATGTTTTCTGGGAGAGCGATGCAATTTCCACGGAGAAAAGCGAAAAATCTTGTCGATAAGCTTTTCCACTACACTTTTAGAGCCACATATCAGCGTTGATATTAGTCATCCCACAGCCCTTTTCAGCAGTAAGTGATGATGACGTCATCATTATTGCGTTGTCAAGCTCAGCGTAGAAACCAACTCGTGTTAGGTGACGGCTTACGACTTAGCGCTCCTATCTGGTCGTAAATGTCACCATTTTCAGTTTTCTTGACCAACGATGACAAAGGGAGCACAGGATTTTGCAGGTTTCGTCTGCTTTTATGTCTGACAAAGACAGTAAGCGAGCGAAACATTTGACAAGAGGGAACATCTCGCAACAACGGCATTGAGAATTCGTAAATGGAGTTTCCAAATTTACTGGAAGCCGCAATATGGTATACTTTACGTGGGATATTTTATTGACATGAAGTATGCAAGTTAACCGAGGACTAATGGTATAGAGATTCCGTGACAGCTGTCTCGTTTTCGTCACTCATTAAATCATCAGATTTATTTCACATCTTACAAGCATTTGGAACGTTCTTGTAGCGTTGATGCAAACTCATGTTAGTTTCTTGCAAAGCCGAATTATGATCAAGTAACGTTGTATGGTTCCTGCAAATTTGAACAAATTCGATGAAATCGTGATTGATAGCAATAAATCCGCTCAATTCCGCAGTCACCTTCTCGTTGTTTGCTGTGAACAGCGCAGCATGGAAATGCCTCTGCTGGCGTTCGCCACGTGCGCCATGCATGTGTGCCCAATTTGATGCAGGAATGTTGAATTATTAACATACGGAGCAGGGAGGGCGAAAATACTCTTGTGCAAATGTTCTCACCCAATATGCACCCTCGATGGATGAGCAAACTGACTACAGAAGCTTACGTTGAATAACTGATATTACAGAATGTTATCTTGCCGAGATCTCAGCTCTGTTTCAGTTCAATGCTCAAATGAGCTGCTAAGTACAGGGTGTCCGCTAAAAAAGTAACAGATTTATAAATGCTATAGTTTGTAAAATATTAGTGCTAAAAAACTGAAATAGGTTTCATTGAAAAGAGCAGAATTTAAAATTTTACTTTTATAGAAATTTAACATTTTACATTACCACCGCCAGACTCAATACACTTATTAATACGAACAACAAAATTTGCTATCACATTCCGCAAAGTATTAGCATCAATAGACGCAATTAGTTCTCGAACCTCATTTTTCCAGCGTGCAATATTAGATGGTGCAGGACGAAATACTCTTTCTTTTACAAAACCCCAGAGAAAGAAGTCCAAAGGGGACAGATCAGGTGACCTAGCTGGCCAAGGAAAATCCGACTTGTGTGAAATTAGCTGTTGAGGAAATCCTTCGATCTTTATTCTGTGGTGAGATTTCTTGATAACATTGCATTTTTTATGGTTTTAAATAAAGTTCTTTTTTGGGACTAAAATGAACAGTAGTTTTCTTTACCTGCGTCTCAGCAGACAATTTTATCACTGATTTCGTTTTATCATCGTGAATTAAAATCCTTATCATGTTAATTCCTGTTTTTATCGTTGCTGTTTTTGGATTGCCCGAATTTCCTTTATTTAAATTATGCCCTGTGCCGTGAACATTCCACTTAGCGTAATTGGTTTGAACTGTTCTTTTAGGTAATTGTGTTCCATATCTTGCTTGAAATTGATGAATCGTAGTGATTATGGATCCGTGTTTAATTTTTTCTTTCACGACAAATTGTCTCTGTTTGACTGTTAATTGTACCATTCTTGGGACTAATAACCCGTGAATGTTCTACAGATGTACCTGTATATTCATTACATCTTATGTATGATCCAAATAAAAAACAACGTTTTTAAATCGGCTAATTTTTTTAGCGGACACCCTGTACAATTTGAACCTATAAAATGGGTACTTACATTTTTTTGTACAGTCTTTGAGCTAATTTAAGACGCGTTGATTCTTAATCTTTCCTTTTGAAGAGTTACATCTGCTGTTTAAAACAAATTTTGATTCTGTTTAAAACACGTAATTTGTGTTTTTTATCCAGTTCGTGTGAAATATGTTCAGTTCAGATTCAATGCTATGTATAACCACGCTCTGATGACCTAAAAATTTATAAAAAAATTAATCAATTCTCAGAATCATCGTAAAAACTACGACTTATAACCTTCCATCGTGTGTAACATTAACTTGTGTTTCGTATTTTAATCCCGATACTTTTTTAATTATCTTTAGCTTTTTAGAACATATTCATCAAACTAATTTCGTTTTAGGTTTTATTGATCACATTTTTGTAGACGTGATTTCAAAGGTGCAGAGCCGAGGCTAAAATTAGCTAAACATTTACAGTACAATGATTGCTGAAATATAAGTATAAGAAATATTGTTTCTATTTATTACTCTTAGCGGTGCAGGGAAAAACACATAGCAAACAAAACTGCAAGCAACGACATCAATGCACTGCTTTCTGAGTTCTTTGTGCTTTAATTTCATCTAAGCCTAATCATTTCTCTAAATTTTATGTTGCTTGAAACTTTGATTATAACTGCTATTTTACGTGCACATATAATGTAACAGGATTTAAAAATATTTTTCAGTGTTCTTCACTCATATTCACTCTTTTGAAATAGAACCAAAGTGTATTCATATCCCATTATTTTATTTTCTAGCATAGCTGCTTCTCGTTGGCAATCGATTTTTTCTGTTTATAATTTAGTTGGTACAAATCCATTTGTCACGCTAGTGGTGGGAGTATGTGAGTAGAAAACTTTCTATAATATTTCAGAGTTTTTAGTTATTGCTTCCCACGGCTCGTTGATAATAACATACGAGCATTACACTCATACGCGTCTACCCTTAGCGGTATTTTTTTCTGAAAGTAGCCTGAGCCTTGCATAGTACTAATCTCAGATTCCTACGTATCTCCTACTCCTAGACCCTGTTAGCATATAAACGAACGCTACGTCTCAAAGGTACGAGAAGTTTAAACATTTTTTCATTATACGAAATAGATCTCGGCTCTTGCTTCCTGGAATGGGAAGATTCTTCCAGGAAGAGAAATCTTCTAGTTTTTTGTTCTTGACCCTTTTGGAACACCAACACCGCGCCGTTATACAAGTTTTACAGCAGTTTTGTGGTAGCACTAATGCAAGCTAACTCGGGGAAAAACGATCCAGGATCCCTGTGAGTTTGAGCGAAAATTTTATGCACTTTGCTATTGAGGGGCCTTTTCTAATTTACCTCGTGTTAGCATAAACTGTTTTTACTCATTTCATACTCATTTACGATGATCCTTGGATCATCCCAAGATACTCCCTAAACGTACAGAGAACATTAATAATAGTATATTGGTTTGTCATGCGCACATCTTAGTTGTAACTGAGAGCTTTGATTTAACGGGCACCAGTGATAGATCTTTATCATTTTCTTCTGAGAATATACACTAAATTTTATTTGTGAAACCACAATACTTCGTGCTTACAGACCTTGATACTTTGCACTTGCAGACCTCAATACATCGCGCTTATAGACCTCGATACTTCGTTCTTCTATCCCCCTAAGGCCACCAGCTTTATGAGAGGTTTTATGGGTCCACTCTTTCTTTCTTTCTTAGTTCTCGAATCTTTGATGCAAAAGATCTGGTTGCTTGATCGCTAGATTTTTGGTTCAATTGTATGCATAAACAATAGCACAATTCCATGAATTTACTTTGAGTTCGAACAGAATTGAATGCCCTCATGTTTTGATCGTTTCTCCTGCATTAGATTTGTTCAAGAACTTACATATAAGTGTACATTGGGTGATAAATGATAAAAAATATATACACAAAATCAGTTTGCAAACAAAGTAATGTAAACGGGACGACTGTTTCCTCAGGATGTTTTTATCTGACAAAGGCAGAAGACTTCCAAAACATTTAACAATAGCAAATGTCCCTCAAAAAATGTCCTCGAGAAATTCGAAAGCATAGTTTCTAAAATCAGTGCTAGGCTTCAACATAATATGCTTTATCTGGGATAGTTCATTAACACGATGCATGATAATATTGCAATGATTCCGTGATAGCTTTGTCTCAGTCACTTATGAAATTAGCAAACTTATTTCGCATGTGACACGCATTTGAAACTTCTTAGTTGTCGTATTGAGGTAAAACTCAGGTTCTTGGCTCGAGTACCGAAACATGTATATTCGTAATAGAAGTAGTGAGGTGCTCCAGTGAGGGAACAGAAGTCATATAACGTTAAAGTTAAATAAAGCTTTCAGATGAATACAGTCTTCAAGGAGAGCTTACAGGTTTTTGATTCAACATGCGAAGGTTACCAGATGTTTTTTTGAAATTGTAATTGATACACATACTTTTTGTGTGTAATTAGTTTCAAATATTTTTGTCCTATAATATGCTTGTAGAAAAATTAACATCTCGTATTTTGATCCTTTTCCATAGCAAAGCTTATCTAAAACCTTGCTAAAGATTTAAATCAGGTAATGAGGCAAAACGCGATGAGTTGACGGGACAAGTCAGGCAAATATCTCCCTTCTTCCTTCATTATGAAATACGAGCTACAGCATATTGGTAGAACCACGCTCTTGAAATTCAAAGTTAATTTACAGCTGTTGAGATTGTTCATGCTCACGCGTTATTTAACAGTAAATGAAGCTTAAAAATGACGCTGCGAACCCATGTTTGAGGAAGTGTACAGAGAAATGGAGAGGGGAAAGCTTTTGCAACGCAGTACTTTGGTGTCAATTAAGCCGACGCTAGGGAGACACAAACATGTTTTTTCAACGTGATAAGCAACTCATTAGTACTAGCTGACTCTTCGGTTTTTCAAGTTGATATTAAATTCCTTATAAAAATAAAAACATCGGAAGAATTTGATATGCATGTTGTTTCCAGAGCACGATTTCGAAGCTGCGTACCATCAAATGTGGCTGATAAATAATTTTTCTGTTCAAAGAATCGGGGAAATTTGGTACCTAAGAAGCGCTTGTTAAGCAGCAAAGTGAAGAGAGTAACTAAATGAAGTCATTGCAGAATTGATTCCTTAAATTTTTACCGTCCAAGTTCAGAAAACGTTTCTACAGCTCTCACAAGTGCGTGTTGTATTTTCCGTCTTTTGCTCGTCAGATCGGTGTTTTTCAGAAAGGAAGATTTTTTTTGCCAGTCAAACTTAGAGCCCAATTCAAAAACTTAATAAGGGCTTATTATCATAAAGTTTTGCTAATAGCGCACAGTATTAGGTCTAATCATGGTATCATTTTGCAAACTTAGTTACGTGCAAGGAATTAAACTATTGATTCAATAAACTATTACAACTAAATGGATCTAGTTATATATATTAGGATGTTACAAAAATAATGGCCGCTCGAAGGTCTGGGGTTTGAAAAGTAATTTTAACACAACTTTTTTAGTTTATTTTCGATGAACCTTGGCATGCATAACAATTAATGTGTGCTCATTAATATTTTGTAACTTCTTTTCAGACAGAACATCATTTTGAAGGATAGAATCCCTCCATGATGAACATGACAAAACATGACCTTCGCCATCACCAGCTTGGTCGACTGGTGAGCGAGTCTGCTTGCGAGCGGAAAAACCTGGGTTCGAATCCCGCTGCCGACATGGTTGACGCGGCTAGAAATACGGCATGGGACTTGGGTAAACAACCGAATAATTATCTAAGTAATTATCCAACCCAAGAATGGGCCAGAAGGTTCGTTCCTATAGCCTCATTCTATTCTATTCTATTCTATTCTACTTATGTTGCAAGAGTTCAAACTTGGGCACAACGCCTCCGAAACTTCTGCCAATGTCAACCGAGCAGAAGAGTCCGATCCACAAGGGATCGGACAGTACGAAGGGGGTTCGGGAAATTCCGGAGTGGTGATGAGAGCCTTAAAGATGAAGAGGGTAGAGGACGTTTGGGTAGTCTCGAGAACGAGCGATTGCATGCGGTTGTTGAGCAAAATCCACGTCAAAGTGTTAGAGAAATGTCTCAGACACTTGGTGTCAGCATTGCAACAGTCTCGCGCCATTTGAAGCTTTTTGGA
>VCRD01000527.1:202765-266748 GCA_006783055.1 Trinorchestia longiramus
GGTGGAAACGACCTTCAAAGATTTTGTTGCATCACAGCCATTAACTTTTTATCCACAAGGGATAAATAATCTCGTAGTCCGATGGCAGAGATGCATAGCTGCTCAGGGTTCATATTTTGACTAAGTTTAACATCTCTATTGTTCATTTACCAAGGATTAAATGCATGCTTCTAAAATCGGCCATTATTTTTGTAACAACCTAATAAGTTTCAGCTTTATCTGAGTCGACGATCAGAAAGAATTTTGATGCAACAGTGGAAGAACAGCTCAGTTCTTTTCTTTTTCAAATACCGATAGAGTGCAGGAGCTTCAGCTGTTACGGGTAGAGTGCAGGGCTTCAGCTGTTACGGGTAGAGTGCAGGAGCTTCAGCTGTTACGGGTAGAGTGCAGGAGCTTCAGCTGTTACGGGTAGAGTGCAGGGCTTCAGCTGTTACGGGTAGAGTGCAGGAGCTTCAGCTGTTACGGGTAGAGTGCAGGAGCTTCAGCTGTTACGGGTAGAGTGCAGGAGTTTCAGCAGTTACGGGTAGAGTGCAGGGCTTCAGCAGTTACGGGTAGAGAGTGGGACCTCAACAATTACGCGAAGACTTTGTTCATTTATTGCTGACTTTAATTAAAAATGTTGGTCAGTAAATGTGGAATTTAAGTTAAAAATATGGTCGTTTTCAAAGGCCTTTCATAGTGTGCTTTGGGCAAAAATTAGAAGACTTTTCCCTAGTGTCCAATGAAATATATATGCTCTAAAAGCGTATTATTGAGGTAAATACATTTTTAATTAGGACACAAACATCGAACAAAAAACCATTTAATTAAGATTTTAGAATGACAAACAACGTGATTTATATTTGGTGAGCAAAAAAGTATTCAATTTTATACGCCAAAATTCACATCAAGAAAAATTTAGAAAGAAGCGAATGAGCGAATTGAATTTTAATGATTTCAACTTTAATGTGAAGTGAGCACAACTTATAACGTGAACAAAACAGACGCGCATGTTCGTGCGTGCTGTGAGTGCAACTTATAACGTGAATAACAGAAACGAATTTTATCCCACCGTTTCTATCTTACTACTGAAAATTGACATCCAAAACATCACATTAGCCAAATTCAAGTAGTCTCGCTACACTGACGCGATGAACATTCATTTCCTTCAAAATGAAAACGGAAATTCCCTTGTGTGAGGACAAGAGTATTCAGGCTGGGAAAATATCTTGGTTTTTGAAACTGAGCTCAAAATGAATAATTTTGATTGGAGAAAACACACCTCATCTTTGAGAAGCTCTTCCCAAGATTGATCATCTAAGCTAATATTTGCTTAGCTGTATAAAAATGCTAATGACTCTCAATCGGAATATTTAGTAATGATATACGGCCAGTGCAGCCAACTTTTGTCGTCAGCCGAGTGGAGTTTTATCGATATTTTACGAGCGGACCCTGCCTGTATAAAAGCCTTCCTGTGATATACTTTCAAAGGAGAATTCGTCGCAGGATAACGTGGAGGCTGAACATCTGTCGAAAATAGGATTTTTATCCCTTAGCTGCTATTGCGAAGTCTTGTTGACGAGCCTTGCTGGAGCAAACAGCTATTTTTGCCATGCGAGAAAATTACGCACTCTATTTCAAGAACTTTTTGGGTATCGATCTTCATTGGTTGCTGTGCAGAATATTGAGCGAGCCAACAAGCAAGGCTTCAGTTCGAAGTCATGATAAGTTTAATGATGGCTGAAGTATTAGCTAGAATGAGGTATTATTGTGTTTAAACACTTTTGTTGCGTATTTTGTAAATGGAGAAAGCAAACTTTGTGTCATTGTCATTTGGTTATTTATATTATAAACCTCACTGAATTCCCACCAGTAAATATTTATTATTACTGAAAAGAGCTGGATTTTTTTGTTCATCAATACAGTTTCTATGAAATTCCCAAAGTATTGCTGTACGTTTCAGGAAACTGTAGAGTAAATTCGTCGTCAATTCCGTAGTCCTAAACAGACTAGTATGTACGAGCAAAAAGCGAACAAGAATTTGGATTCGGTATTCGGTCGCTAAAATTCAACAGTGATACTTGAGAAAACATTTCTCGAGGAGGTTACTGCAAATATAAAGAGCACATTCATCCCCTTACGAGCTTAAATTTCCCCGATATTCTCGATGTTATCAGATAATCGAAGTCATCAAGCAATTTTTTCACACCCACATATTTAATGCATTCAAGTTCAGGGGCTACCTATTTAACAGAATATATTGCTGGTGAAAGTGTAGTACACACCTGTTATCCGCTCTGAAGATAGAAGCTTGTCATTTGATGAAACATATTTTGTGATATCAGTAAATCATTCAGTTTTTTTTGCACTTTTCATGTTTATAGCAACTTACAAATTTATGCAACTTGTTAGTTTAAAAAAGTAATCAAATTTTTACAACTTCTGAAAAAATTATTTCAAAATTCTGAGTAGAGTATCATGAAATTATATAACAATTAGAGGAAATTGATATTAATTTATACTTTATTCCATTATCCCACACTATAATAATACCCAATTTGTTGCTTGCTTACTGGCTTGTTTGTTTGCTTGCTCGGTCCGTCTCTCTGTTACGCTCTTAAGGATTTAGATAGGAGGAAATTCGGTAGGGTATACATGTATTGTAAGCATTGTATTGTGGATACCAAAGACACAGTCTTCAGTGTGGAAACTCCTTCAGTATGGAAACCTCTTCACAAAGCCCACGTTCACTGGCAAATAAAATGAAATCATTCAGTAGAAAACACATGAATTTTCACGTGTGGGTCTATTAGTATAATAATACAAAGTTTGTTGCTTGCTTGCTTGGTCTGTCTGTCTCTCTGTCACGCTCCTAAGGATCTAGATAGGAGGAAATTCGGTAGGATATACATGTATTGTAAGCATTGTATTTTGGATACCAAAAGCACATCTTTCAATATGAAAACTCCTTTGCAGAGCCCGTGTCCACTGGCAGATCAAACGAATTAATTCAGCAAAAAACACGTAAATTTTCACGCGTGGGTTTGCTAGGATTCATAATTCTTTTAATATATGGTGTTCATATCTGACCAACGCTCATATTAATAGTTGTATTATATCGAAATATAATAAGCACTTCAATTAGAAACATTTCTTCAGAGTGGCCCATAAGTAAGGTACCTTTTTAAAATTATTATAGCTACAACACTAAAAGTGATGTTTGGTTTCAATTGCTGTAAAGTATCAGGCATTTCAATGTAAACATTTTCCTTTAAGTATCCACAGAGAAAGAAATTAGGAGCACTTAGATTTGGAGATCGAGGCAGCGACTGTATATCACCAAAACGAAAAATTATTTTGTTTGGAAAAATTGCCTCTAACATTTGCATTGTTTTTTTTCGCTGTGTGCGCTGTAGCTCCATCTTGTTGGAAAAAGGTAGTCTCTCTGTTATTATCTTCAATTTCAGGTATCAAATATTCTTGAATCATCTGTCTATACAGGTTTCCATTAACACAAATTGCATCACTATTAGCATCTTCAAAAAAATATGGTCCAATGATCCTCAAAGACGTGATGCCACACCATAATGTTACTTTAGCTGAGTGAAGTGGACGTTCATTAATTTCTTTTAGATTTTCTGAAGCTCAGAATGTACAATTTTGCTTATTAAGAAATCCGTTGCGATGAAAATGAGCCTCATCAGCCATTATTAAATTCTTCACAAAGTTTTCACTTTCTGCAGGCTTTAGAAATCTATTCGCAAAGTCTAATCACTTTTGGTAGTTCATAGAATGGAATTCTTGAGTTAATTGAATTTTATATGGATGATACCTTTCATATTTTATCAAAATACGTTGCAGTGAGGTACGTGACATTCTCAGTTGAATTGAACGTTTCCTAGTTGACGGGTTGGGCCGATCAGCAACACTCGTTGCAACAAGCTGAATTGAAGCACCAGTTCGTATGGTCCGTGACCTGCCAGAACGTTGTCTGTCTGTTGTTGTCCTAGTTTCTCAAAACTTCTATACCAGTTTTTTTATGCACTTCTTCGAAGGACTTCTTTCAATACCATCAATGTTCCTGTAATTCCTCTGAACTGCAGTAACCGAACAATAACATCAGAAGTAAAGTTCCACTATTTTTGCTCGTTGTTCCATTGCGTAGCGATTCATTTTGGGGGTGGATTTTATGAATTTTTTGGGCAATATGTTGTGATTGTCGGTAGACTTTAAGTCCTTGTTGAAAACTTTGAAATCTCCTCATTCATTCTGAATTAACTAAACCTCTTTAACACTTGTAGTTTTATAGCTATAATAATTTTAAAAAGGTACCTTACTTATGGGCCACCCTGTACATGTAAAACTATTTCAGCACGTACCAAATCTACATGAATGCTCAGCATATTCATCATTAGATAACTACATATACAAGATATGATATACGTAAAGCAAAATTTAACACTTTGTATAGAACTTATTCATCACTTAGACGTCAATTTAAAAGTAAATCCAAACTTGAACCCAAAGTTAGATAGTAAAATGTTTGTTGTAAAATCCGTAGAGTGTTGTGTTCAGTCAGCTCGAGATATTTAAACATTTGATGAAAAGTCCGAAGACTTTCTTGACTCGTGTTCGGTGAACTTATCTCTCTACCTATGTGCACCCGTCCCATTATTCCTATCTATTACTGAAGAAAAATCATTGAACTGAAATCAGAACGGGTATATATGTATTACAAGCATTGTATTGCGGATACCAAAGGTGCCCGATCACTATAAAATACTCAATTTTTTCCTTTATTAGGTTTCTTCTCTTACACGGCCAAGTTATAGGTACATACGTTACATAGTGGAAGTTCTATATATATTAATGAAAAATATTCAGATTATGATAATACCACGAGTAAACTATAATACATATTTTATTTCATAAATCCTTAATTTTATCACTTTTAAACCAAGGAATTGCAACGGGTACTATCAGGGCCATGTTATCGGTAGATAAAAAACAAAATGGAAGTTTTAGTTCTGCTAATATTAAGGAAGAAAATACATTTAAAACACAATAATTAATAATATCAGTCAATAATTCACAATAAGTTTGATCACATTTGACTAATTTGAAATTATTATATATACGAAGGTATTAAAGATTTACGATGAATGATTGTTTTCAAATTAATATTTTTCAAGAATATATACAGAACTTCTATTATGTATCTTATCAATCAATATGGTCTAGATAGTGCCCGTGGAAATTCCACGGTTTAAAACATGTAAAATTAAGGACCAATGGAATAAAATACAATTATCAGTTTTACCTGTGGCACTACCAGAACCTGAATATTTTTCATAAATACCTAAAGAACTTCCATTCTGTATCATATCTACCAATAAAATGGCTTGTGTAGGAAAAGGAAGCTAATATTGGGAAATTTATTTTATTTTATAATAATTCGAGGGCTTTGGTATGCACTATAAAATGCTTGTAATACATTTATACCCGTTATGATTTTAGAGTTATTTTTCTTCAGTAATAGATAGGAAGTAATGGGACGAACACACTCAGATAGAGATATATGTAGATACACTATCTATTATTCAAGAACTAGACAGTTCCTGTGGAAATTCTACGATTTAGATTTGACTAATTTGAAGTTATTATAAAGATGAATACATCAATGATTTACGATGAATTATTTTGTTATAAATTAATACTTTTTATTAATATATGCAAAACTTCCATTCTGCATCTTATATACCGATACAATTACCTTGATAGTACCCGTTGAAACTCCTTGGCTTAAAACTGATAAAAATTAAGGATCTATGAAATAAAATACATTATTTAGCTATATACGTACCAAACCAGCTTACGAACGTATATAAGAACGGAACTCGTTCTTAGCCCGAGGACTCCCTGTGATAGTTAATCACACGATTATTTCGATCACAACATCGTAACGGGACCGTTAAGTTACCCACAGCGGTCCACAGTTATGGGAGTACGTGTTGCATATGAGAGTTTCTCTTCCGAGTACGTATCAAAGACAATATTAGACAGAAGTTTTTGCAGACATTCCTCTTCGTTTTAAAGTTAACGAGAAGTTTTATCACGTATTCAACCGATTTTTGGTCCTATTTATTTGATTCGGAGAAAATTACTGAGCATTACTACAGTTTTGATAAAAATTAGCGAGTGACCAACTAGTGAGTTTAGACAGATCCAGACTGACTGCTGGTATACTCTATGTGAACTACGAGGCGGATTTTTTCAGTCTATAAAAATCTAAAGTACGGAGTTGACGTATAAGTGACACAAAAAATAATAAAGAAATAAATCATCAGTTTATTCGTTGCCTGTTGTGCTGTAACTTAACAGGTTAGATGAAAATCATTACTGCTTCATAAATTCAGGAATGCATTCGAATTCCGGGCTCAGAAAATTCAAGTCGCCTTTGAATACTAATGAAATTTGATGTAGCGCTCTAAAGCGGCTTGAAGTTCTGCTGCATTACATGATAATTAATGCTGGAGGAATAAACGCAGCTCTAAATAGTTTAATATATTCATTAACAACCTTGAAAATTACCTGAATTCTAGTTTTGTGCATTTACAATTCCTGTTTCCATCATACAAATAATTCGCTTCGAAGCATATATTTCGTAGTACAGCTTATGAAATATCTTATTTCGTGATAAAAATCGCTCACACATTCTTCATTTTAACACAAATTATTTGCTATAATTTGCAATTTGAACTGGGGAGGGGGTTACAAATTTCCCGTATGGTCAGAACCAATCACTGAGGTAAATGAACACATTATTTACAACAAACGTGGCCAATGAGAGATACATATTTGATGCACAGAAGCCCTTGAGAGAATAGGACACTTAAACAGCACTGAAGCAGAGTCACAGGCGCCAATTTGGACTTTGCTTGGCATTTTTTAGATAAATTAGGCCCTCAAGTACGTTGAGGACTCTACGCCCGCCATCGTCTTCTGTCAAGAGTATCAACTTGTTTTGAAATACATTTGCTCCGACCGTGACGCCAGAAATACTTTTACTTCACACACACGTCTTGTATCATCAAGGAAAACCTCTTTGTTTAAATGAGAAAGATTTGAACTCTGTGTCACTAAGACTCTTCAAAACAGACATACTTCTACTCTATATTTAGGTCTCGTATCATTCAAGGAAGACTTGTTTCAGTGAGAAAGACTTGTGCTTTATCTTACTAAAAATAACTTGTCAGCGGTAATCTTCTCTACTAAGTTGTTATTTATTTACAGAGCTCACAATTTCTAAAACTAAGAAAGTGCATTTTAATATTTATCGAAAGAATGCAAACTTAAAAGTTGTAAAATCGGAGCGCACAGTGGGTAAAAAAATCATTTTTTCTTGCATGCACATGTGTATTGATATATTCGTAACTATATCACCTTTAAAGAAGAAAAACAAATATTGGCAATATAAGTAATTACAAAAAAACGATCTGCATTAAGGTGTTTGATCAAAACAGAGTTATTTTGAAAAAAAATTTACCTCACAATGTTAGAAGACAAAACTTGCTTTAGCATGTACTCTTGTTTTAGATTTTAAAGCTTAAGTGAAGCCATGGTATCTGATGGCTGAATGAGAAGAACGGAGGAAAATATTATGAATGCACGAGCCCTTATCCTTACCTTGTACTTATCTAGCATCTAGTAGGTCTACTAGTTAGGGTTTTTTGAGTTTTTACAGCGCACTTGAAAACAGGAGCACTTGAGCAGGGCACTTCTTCTTTTCTAACTGAAATTGATACAAAGTAATACAATGTTAGGGTCAAAGTATTTAGACATACGTACGTTCTGTTATTACGCACTCAAGAATATTTTTTATGACTTTCAAGTATTAAATGAGCCAAGAAATATATAGCTTTAAGTTACGGTGCACAACATGGTCTTTGAATATTAAATGTTTACATAATTCTTATTGCTGTCAGCACAGAAAGGTTGATATTACCAGCTAGATGTACAGTACAATGAAACATTCCAAGAAGAAGCAAAAGAAGATTAAATTATTATCTAAGTGCAGCTTTCAGGTTATACACCTGATTGCTGATGCACGTTCGGATAGCATTCCATATCATAAAAACATCTTAAATGAACAAAACACAACAAGCTCGTATAAAAGCTACGTTTTTGGAAATACGGGAGTCGACCCAACCTTTGTATATATAACAGCCGATGCTAATACCTCATACAAATAACACCGTGCTCGTATTTCAATCATTAATAGAACTTTGGGATCATTTTGTTGACAGTCAACAGTAAAGAACGATGGCCCTCGAGCCAAGTTTAGCATGAGCCAACGTAAAGTTTTCCATGAATCACATGAGAGACAAAACTCATTAGCAATGAGTCAAGCAGCCACGGTAAGCGTCTTAACCCTTTAGCGACCAAGTGGACTATTCGGTCGCCTTTCATGGTCTTTGGGAGAATTGTTCTAATAATTAAACAGTGAGCAACATGAGGTTGCTACTAGGTTTGAACGCTTCGGCATGTTACAACGTCGTTCTTTTGGCTGCCTGGCTCTCAGCATGCTTCATTGCATCAGTGTACAGACGGTCTTTGTGAGCTTAAATGTAGAAACTAGAAAAACAAATTGGTCGCTAAAGGGTTAATTATTGACTCTAGTTAGGAATATATGAGTTTCAACGCCTACTTCGTATTGTTTTTTTTTTCAAAGAGTAAATATTCAACTCTCGAACTTTGTTTTGATTTTACAACTACTGTGTAGCTTGATCAAGTATGACTGCTTAAATTTTAGTCAATTTGAATGTAACAAATGCCTAGAAATAAATGAAGAAAAAGTGTTTCTATTTAATTCTGTTTAAATAGTTAACGTACATATCTGACCTGATAAATGATTCAAAGAATATGAAATGGAGATGGAAAGATACTGCAACTGAAATAGTTTTTTGCTTTTCAATTATAAATCCTAAAAGTTCAAAACCGGAACTTAATAAGACTAAGCAAATTAGGTTTATTAACAGCAAGATAACGTCGTTTTTGCATTCGATTAAGCGAACTTTGGAATTTTTTTCCTGTGGGTAGGAAGTTCATGCCACGTTCAAAAGTATTTTCCATAAGATTTTGATTTAGTCTGGGCCATTTTCCGTTGAGTCAGCACTAACCGGCAGATTTTGAAATAATTTTTGACATATTCATTACTCGTAACTTTCTAAAGTGATAGCTGAGTTGATGAAATTCCGCACTTCAAGGGGAAAAATTTCCGTGGCTTTGCATGGTGTGCTCCGGTTGCTGTACTACGCGAGTCACAAAAAAAGGAATAATGTTGCAATTAACGAGTAGAAGTTTACAAATTTTTGTAACTCTAAACATACTACCGTATGTTTTCCCCCAAAAAATTGCTGAATAAATAGTAAGACTAATTTTTCCTACATCAAATCCAGTGACTTTGACAGCATCATCTGTTGGAAGCTCCTGAAGTATTTATTGCACAAGTAAAACGTACAACTGCAGAGTCGTAATTGTGTTATTTGATGTAAGGGTAACAATAAATGTTACCTTATTTGGCAACGTCAATCAGTATCTCAAAATTTTCCGCTACTGCACTTTGCCAGTATTGCAATAAATGGAGGAGCATCATGTCACTGCATCAGATTCTCAGCTCTGTAGTGATATGAACTAATTCTAAGATACCAAAAAATCGTGTTTAATGAGGGAAACAGCTATGTTTTCTAGGTGTCAAACTCAAAATGACAAATAGGTAAGAAACATTCGTATACATAGAATAGAGGTCGGCAAACTTTTTTAACCGTCGACCCCCTCATAGGATATTTGTATTTACATCGATCCCCTCCACGCACACACACATACAAATAGGTGGAAAAAAATATTAAACCATTATTGACATTTTTGATGACCAAAAATAAAGAGAAATGTTATAAACCCTCGACCTCCAGGGGTCGATATCGACCACTTTGCCGACCCCTGGTATTGAACAAAATTTGAATTCAGTGGTAGGAATTGAGAGTTGTAGCGTAAAACTTCAGAGATCAAGACCCAGTATTCCAAGACCATTCAGTACATTGCTAAGTTAACAGAGGAATAAGATATAACCTTGCTTTGAAAAGCTAACTGAAGTAGGAAAAATACAATTTAATCAGTAAATAAAAATTTTGCAAGCAATACTTTTTTCGGTAACAAATATATTTTCGTTATTTGTCATAAAACTAGACCAGTTAACTACATATCTCTGATTCGTTGTCACAATTTCACGTCTCTCTTCGACACTAATGCAGTTTAGACACTAATCCTGTAAACCTTCAAAGCCAGATTCTTTTGCCTTTGAACTTTCGCTGACAAATATTGGACAAAGGACCATGGATCCTAAGTACATATAAATGTAGAGGAAGTCCTGCCACTGGGAACTCGCCACTCTGGAGGGAAGGTTGCTGAGGCAAATAAGAGTGCCAGGTATACAAATTATAGAATATTAACATATATGTGACAGCATCTTCGTGTCTTTGTCTATTTTATTATGTTTTTCCTTCGTGAATGTCTCATTGCTAACCCATTTAATTTATTTTGTCCAGTCTTAACATATCCAAATATTTGTGCACCAAATAAATTAGCACGAACATTCACACTTGCATTCAAAATAATTCTGGCAATTATGTCCATTCTTAAGCCCGTGTTGAAGGCTTGTCATATCTGAAGTCTCTAACTCACTCTGCAGATAATTTATTCATAAATTTACGCATCTGAACAGGTACTTAAATATTTAGATATCTCTCGTCGTTTACCATCTTTTTATTTAATCTCAAACGCATTTCTCCAACTATGTAATTTCTGGGCCACCTTATCATTTTACTAATGCTCACATTAGGCAAAATTTTGTTCGTATATCTTACCATTTAGAATTCAGCCCCATAACTTTGTAACATACTTCAGTATTCTTCATCTGCACTGAGTCTATGTATCAGTAGTCTACATCTGCTCTGAGTTTATGCATCAGTAGTCTACATCTGCGCTGAGTTTATGCATCAGTAGTCTACATCTGCTCTGAGTTTATGCATCAGTAGTCTACATCTGCCCTGATTCTATGTATCAGTACCCTACATCTGCGCTGAGTTTATGTATCAGAACTTGATCATGAACTTTATGATGTCACATTAAACGGCGTTGCTAAGTTTATTACTGACTCCTTTTCTGCGTTAAGTGAATACTGGAGTTTCACCAATCCAATGAAAAATACTGTACATCCTAATATTTTTGATGCACTAACGCCTAAACTGAAGTTTTCATTTTAAGAATTTATTCATTACACGCAACTCAATCGTAACACTTAATCATATATCAGGGGAAGAACAATATATCCTACATACAACTCCTGCAACGACTTACAGTCTATCCTTAAACTCCACCTAACAATCTTCCAAGCCATTTTGAAGCCCCCACGGTTTCTTTACATTAATTTCTATACTGATACGCACTGACAAACCAATCCCATTTCACCCTCCGGCTTCATCTTCAATCACATTTATCTGGCAGAAATTTCTTTCCTTTTATACGCAACTCTGAAATTGTTCACTTTCAATCACAGACACAGCTTCTCTCTTGCTTTCATTCATTACTCCAGCTACGCAGAGAAATCCAGATTTCCCACCTTCTCAATCATAGCCTCATAATCTCCCTTCAACGTAGTCCACTCTGATAAGACTTTTGTTTTTTGTTGAATAAATATCGTTCTTTTTGTTTCGCTGGAATCCATCCTAGAACTTAAATGCCATCGTTGTTGTTAGGTGAGAACAGCCTTTTCCCTTCTCTTAGTGACTTGTTTAATGTGTAGGGTAGATTTATTGTGGAGGAAATGAAGGGTTTGATATGTGACTAAAATAAAAGATATAGCCCCGTTATAGGAACAAGACAAAGAATTGTATAAAAAGTATGTATGTTTTTTTAGCCAAGTAGTCGTTTAGCACTACTTCCTGCATAGTGAGGCGTTCCAGAGATAGATTCTTATAACACTAATTTGCTGGCAGACGAGGATTTTGGCTCTAATTAACTATACAGATTGGTTATACATATCCCCGCTCAGTTAACTGACTAGAGACGAAACTTCACCTAAATCTCATTGGTGTTCAATGGAAACATATCTGTTAACAAAAGCAACTCTCTGTACAAAGTTGAAAGAAAAAGCCATGAGTGTGAGCTTTGATCATGAATTTTAATTGGATCATAAAAACCAAGCATTGAGGCGACTGCGCGTTACAGGATATTTGTCGCTTCCGAATCAGCCTGAATGTAACACGTGTCGCAAATTCATAAGTTTTTTGTTACATTTTGCCCATATAAAATTCTTTTATTCGAGTACTGTAATTTGACACTGTTGAAACACTTTCAGTTTTTTGTGTACGATTCAATGCAGCCCAAATACAACACAATGCAGCCTATTCTCTACAGGACGGGCATAGTTTAAAGCTAAAAATACTAATAATATTGTTTGGAGTCCGAATAAAGTAGAATGAGGCGGTAAAAATGCCTCGAAAGAATGAGGCGAGTACCTGCTACATTTCTGCCTCGGTGAAGACGCCAACAAAAATATTTCCCTTTATTACATCAGAAATGACGGGCGCAAATAACGCCGGCATGAAGGAACAGGGACTACGCCTCAAAAAGTCATAAACAAGAATTGAGAGCTCTGTATGAGTGCTGGTTGAAAACTTCATGTATAACAGCACAAACTTTCTGTTTTTTTTATTGCCTCTTTCTTGAAATGATTTCATGTGTCACCTACAGAAATGAAACACTGAATTGACAAGAAGTCCTTGCTATCAATCGAATATTTTTCTGCTTGTTTACGAGTGTAAACGATAATAGTGTACTAAAAGCCCGCAAAAAACATTTATCATTTGTTATGTTCAGGTTGCTTAATTTGCTAAAATTTATATTTCGTGTTCAATATTATTTTTCTAATTCAAGATGTTTTGTTTGTGTTTTTAAGTGCACACTGATTTAAGGAGTCAGGAAATTCTTTTGTCCTAATATATTGTGGGTTCACGTTGATCGTTTAATTAACCGTTGAAGTATGTTATGCTTAAGCTAATGACTTAGAGAAAAGGAATATTTTAAAGTTTCATACTGTTTACTCTAAGGAACACAGCTGGGTCACAGTTTTATCACAGGAGGGCGAAAAATGATTTTTTTTTACATCTGACTATAACGTTGATGAGCATATAATCATGAATCCATTCATTCTGTGTTTGAGTAATTATCTAACACTATTAGCACGAATTAACTTTTAATAACGCATCCGAGTGAGCAATCGGCAGTGAAGTTAGGGCAGCCTGCACATGCCACCACTATTGAGGACTGTGTTGTCTGAGTAGCTTGCTTTGTCCTGGCGTCTCAGAACGGGACACTTCCTCCCCCCTTTATTTCACTAGATAATTGTATTAGTGATCCATATTAGCGATTCTAGGTAGCCCAGCCAATATGCATCACTTACAGTGAATACATGTGTAACGGTTCCAAGCTTGGTTAGATCGCACGTCTTGTTCGTTAGTGCAGGGTTAAACCAGTTGGCAGTTGCATGTCGGAAGAGTAATTCGGTTAAATGAGAAACTGCATGAGAGAGCTACCCAGCTTGGTGCTTTCATTTCTCTGTAGTATTATTGCAGTCACAGTTGTGGCATCTGGTATTGCAACACAAAATACGTTCAAACTTTAAGGTACCACAGGCACCAATTATCCAACGATATTTTCCAACAGCAGCAAATGAAAAAAAAATTAATGACTAACTACGTTTTATTAAGTGCAGAGCAGTGTGACAAAATTGCAGATAAAGTGTGGCTAATTATACATGCATAGGAAATATGCATGTCATCGAGTTCCCTAGCATGCAATGAATGGGTTTATTTAGATTCAGAAAACTATTTGCCTCTTCAGTATTTTATAACATTAATGAAGAAGTGATCTTAAAAATTCTTTGCTTTCCATAAAAAATTTCTTGAAAAATTGTTAGCATCATTTAGAGAGGAATATTGATGTAGAATAGGAGAAAGAATATTAAAAAGGACGTAAAATTAGAGGAAGGATATTAAAAATAAAGTAAAAAAGACATGATACTCTACATGTCTGCTATTTTTTCAGGCAAACACTACCGCTTGTAGCTTTTCACTTTCACGCATTTTAACTCGGTGGCAGAAATTGAGCAATGTGTGAGACCAATCACAAATTACAAAGTACAAAATGAAATAAAACATGTAAAATCTGGAATGAAACGTAAAGCTAGATTAAGTTGTCAGTACATTAATGCTAAATAAACTTGGCTTAAAATGAATTTGATCAAATACGTGTATTCATGTATTTTAACAAAGACTCTGCTGTCCATGTTATTCATAGTTGAGAACCATATTTACCATTGAATAAGTGATGTGAAACAGAAAAAAATACTAAAAAATCGTAGACTATACAATATGTTTTCAATAAATAGACAGCCTGCATAGCATCTACACAAAAGCTAATAAAAGAACTACATAAAACTATAAAATCCACCACCGATATTGGGCATCACTTTAATTTGCATGATGAGCGTACAAGTTTAAGGCAGATGCTAGGCAGTTTAATTTGGGTGACTAGCGTTACTAATGAGGCAGCCTTGCAAACTTGTATCTTGCCATACTTGCCTGACGCAATTTTTACTGCTCTCCCCGAACAGGCGGATTTTAATACCATCAATCTTGAGCGCTGCCACAGAAGGCGCCCGCGCATGCGCAGCAATCCTGAAAAATTACACTTTGAAATTAGGTCTTCATAGTACTGGAGTCTACTGCTGACTCACAACGTTTCTGATTCGTGTGTTCAAGCACCAAGCGCTTGCTGCAGCCTCTGAAGTCTCCTCAAGCACTCCTTGCATTTACATTAAGTGTTTGGCCGAACATTCACGACTAGAACTTGAACGATATTTCAAAAAGAAAGAATACACCTGGCGTACTGCTTGTCGACTGTGTTTTCTCCCGAGCAATGACCATGACTATTCAGTAAGCAGAAGCGAACCATGCACTCATTTTTCGAACAAAGTAAGTTAGAAAAATTATTCGTTACACACTACTCGTTTTACATGTTCTTTGTAAAAGTTACTCGTTCATATTTTCTCCACGTTGTGATTTTAAGTTAAATTTTTTACCCAATTGTCTTACAGTATTTAGAAACTCAGAAGAGTTCGAAGCAAACTTCAGGTATTTCCTGAATTGGCTGTGTTGAAAATAGTTCAAGTTTCATTGCTTTTGCGAATTTAGCATGAAATAGACTTCAAAAATATTTTTGATTTTTTATGTAAAATTCTATCGGAGACCGGCAATAAGAGTTCCTCTGCATCGACCCCATAAATCATATTTAAAACAAGCACATTTCATGCGTTGAAGATCATAGAACTTATTTTACGAATTTTGGTCACAACGTTCACACCTACCGAATCATCAGTCGCTCTTGTGACTGTGTAGGTAAAACGCAAGAATACTGACCGGACGATCGACTCGTGGAAATACGGCACTAATCCCTTGCATAGGCTAAAAGTTTTTTCATTAGAACCGAGAAGTAAAAGTAGGTTTTGCACTTTTAGGTAATGACACAAAGCCTCATATACAATACAAGGGAACTGTGGAGCCTCTTTGAAGTGACTACTCCTGTCACTAACCGCTGCTTTCCTAATCTAAGAGAAAAATGCCCCAGCATGTTATGTAAGAAAAAACTAACATTTCAAACTCAAATGCACATCATTTTAGTGTTACCATTGTAGAAAAAAGTTAATAAAAATGTATGTAAGACATAAAAAAGAATATAGACTGAGCGTGGGAATATGGAGCCTATTTTTTTTACAGATAGATATACATACATATTGCACTGTTTAATATGCGCAACAATGTTCAACACTCAGTTACAATATTTCTTAATAAATTAAAGCTTAAAAGTAGTTACTGAGGGATTTTTAGATACATTTTAATTTCTTTTCTTAACTACTCAAAAAATGATTAAATTTTAAATAACTGTAACCGCTTCGTAGAACAGTCTTCTAATCTCAATAACATCAATACTTTTATTTACCCTGTAGAAATCGACCACATTCAAGGCAAGGTTGACGCTTTTTCTTAACTTACACCTGCACCATTACGACGAAAATAAATCTAGAAGAACGTGAAACACAATATTTGCAGAAGTTCTTATCTTTAACAGGAAGTTCTTAGTTACGTCTCGAATTTTATGTCGCTTTTCTTTACTGGATTGCTGCAAGTTTCCTAGACTATAGCAGTTTACGACCAGATCACAAGTCGTAGCTTCTGCACAAAGTTAGTAGAGGAGATTGGCGCTATTTCCTATTTCCAAACTGTTTTGAACGTTAGTATCAAGCCAACGGCAGCGGATGCAGAAATAGCATAAAACACTCAAGTATATACTCCATGTAATGGGTGCTGGAGCAGAAAACAGGATACTTAAAGGTTTCTCTACGAATTTTAAAGATCTTATAACTAAAAATTTGGATCTTTTTATATTTTTCCATCCAGAACAATCTTTGCAAGCTCGAAAGGACATAAAAAATTAAATTCCCAGTGAAACTAGTCATTAAAACGTCAATTCATTTAGTCGCTTTTTTACTCTCTGCTCAGTTGAGTTGTGATAACATGAACATTTAACGCTGGTTTGTGTTGATGAAAACATCCATTGTTTGTTTTAAAAAATTTAAAAGATGTTCTCCCAATTTCTTGATTCACTGAATTTTAATATTTTATTTTCCATAAGTTGAAACTTGAATATTTTTTATTACTTTTAGAGCAGTTGCTCATGAAGTGCTATGTATAAGATCTACTAAGATTACAAGGAAACAAGGACGATCAATATTTCTTATCTAGGTGAATAAAAGATAATTCAAGTATGTATCTCAATTCCAATTTATCAAAAGTTTAAATCATTGAAAAATCTAGTTATGCAACTTAATTTGGTGGGAAATATGTCTACCCACGCATTTTTGCCCACACATGACTGCCCACACATGACTGTCCACACATGTCTTCCCACACATGACTGTCCACACATGTCTGCCAACACATCTCTGTCCACTCATGTCTGCCAACACATCTCTGTCCACACATGTCTGCCGACACATCTCTGTCTACACATGTCTGCCGAACATGACTATCCACACATGTGTACTCACTCATTGCCCTCAGTTCATTACAGCGTCTTCATTTAGTTTGTGAACACTGCAGTCTAGTTTTATAATGTACAGGTGATGGTAATATTTGGAGCAATTCTGAAGTTGAGTGTCTTGTAAGTGGCCATTTGAACAAGAGAGGGTGGCCAAAAACATATTGTCTTATGACAGTAATCTGTGGTACGTAGTTTCAGACACTGATGACGGGATCATAATTGTTTCTTAAAACAGTATATCAGACGTAGTAATGACTACAAATATTCCACTATCATACGACTGAGCAAAGTTGCAGAGGCGACCGAAGTCACCTACGTCGTTCTAATTCAATCAAGGCGGCTTTAGCAACTTCAGTCTCCGGTTAACTATGTACGAAGTCAGAAGTCACCCATTGCTTCCGGACACTGAGTCACCCATGGCTTCCAGAATTATTCTGGGGTCCGAATTGAGTCACCCACGGTATACATATCCATTTAAAGTTGTTGAAGGCCTTAGTATTCGGAGTCACCGGCTAATGCTACCCGGCGTAAGATATGACTGAGCCTTTAGATTATTTTTGAATTGCTGAAGAACTTGCCAGTGCAATAAGCCTAGGCATGAGCTCGGTTTGATAAAAGTGCATGAAATATTTGGGCAGTTTGTAGAGCTCACTGCTATTGATGGGATACAATACGCGGCCGCTTAATAACAGGACGACTGTGGAAGTGCAATACCAGAACGAACGAGGTGAAGACTGAGCAATTGGCTTATATTTACTCGATGCACGTGAAAATTGGATGAGAAAATCGTGTCAGGCATGTAGATTTATATGATGTAGCTAATTTACGGGGTTAGCAATCACGATTGATATTTGTATAAAAAGCTAGCAAAGAAGTTTACTTATATTAAAACTCTACTAACAACTACACGCACTTGTATACGAAATGAAAGATTAAGTATTTTTCAATTTATCAGCAAGCCCATTTTTACGTGTTATATGCTTGAAGTCAAATTTTTCAGTATTTACTAGGACCTTCGTGAAGAAGTATCTTTTTCCAGTTCCTGAAGACGACTAAGCATATTGTATTCTGAAGAATATTTGTTCGTATCGAAACCTACCTTATTTCAGAACAAACTATTCAGGAACTCGTTTGATTCTTCTTACATGAAGAAATCGAATCTATGATCGATTTTCAAGAATTAAAACGCATTTTACATCATTTTCTGTGAAAAAATTTGTTTTGTGAGTTGGTTTTCTGCTCCCTGATATGAAGTCATATTAAAAAGTATATCTTGCATAAAATATTGTTTCATTCCCCTTTTAGAAAGAATGCTAAGTACGCTACATGGTCTGACAGTAGTTTTTCAATATCAAAAACTTTTGGCGCTGGTGAGGCATTCCTAAAATAAAAGTTATTCAGTGTGACTTCTGTTATTCAGCTCTTTTACCAAGAAAGTTTACGGCACTGAATAAATTGGTACAAATACGTCGATGAAAGTTTGTCAGAATAACGCATGAATTGAAAGATTTCTGTGAGGGCTCGCAAGATTTACCAGCTCGAAGCTACATTCGAGATTAGAAATTACGACTGAAGTTTTGCCGCAACGAAGCTTTGGAAAAACTCACCGCAGCTCCTAGAAAGGAAGTTCCTATAGTGACATACTCGACAGTAGTTGAGATACACAGGAAGTTAAGACCGTCGTCAGGGCTGCATCTCTACAAGACCTACTTTGTGTCCGGCGACTACACACAAATTTTAGATTGGAGGCAGCACAGAAATAAAGGAAGGTAAAGGTACAGCATTTTCGGTTCAGCTCGCTTTTTCAATATTGGTCATGATGAATACAGTGTGATAGATTTCTAGCGTGGTATCTCAACATTGAAGCCAATTAAAACGCATAATATGTATCATATTTAAAAATAATTAACCATAGTGTGTGTCTATTTCCTTTGCTTTTATTCTGAAGAAACGAAGTCATAAGTTTGGGACAAACAAAACAAAGAGAGTTTGAATCATCATACGACAATACATTCTCAGAATCAAATCTTTGTTCCACCTGAACATTGAAGTAAATATTTTGAAACGACACAGCAAAAATTTCTTCATGAAGAGGAATATTTAATTTGCTGGAATGCACATGTAGAATATCTAGTTCAAATTTTATAATGTATTATAAAAGGAAAAAGCTAGTAAAACTGTTCCACTACAAAAGTATACAACAGTTAATATTGACAAGGAAGGACGGCCAAATACAGTCCCTATTTGGGCAAGAGTACCTAAAACTTTCGAACAGCGTGTGCTAAACTTTCTAATGCTCAAGCGAACATTGTAAGGAAAAATAGTTTTAAATTGGTCTTTATTTGAATTTCCATCGGATTGAAACTGTTTTTCAGTCGGCCTCGGAGAACCCAGGAATTCAGTGCACATTCAACATTAAATTTGAATTCGCTCTACGTAGCATAAGATTTTATTTCATTGAGGACCACATTGGATTTCAGTTAAGGCAGAATTAGGTTGAATTTATAATGGTGGTGTACGTACAAGAGTGGACTTGAATGATCACTGGGTAGCACTTTTATTTTATGTTTTATCTTATGGCTCTAACTTTAGACAGGAAGAAGCATAAAATTTGTACAAAACTGATACGCTCTGAGTTTTATTGGATTATCACAGCGAAAGCAAGCAATTAATTCGTCATACAAAATCTTTTAAAGTTCAAAAGAACCAAACACAATGGGAGGTAGCAGGTGCCACATGACCATATGAGACACTGACAACACCTAATAATGCAGTTCTTCTTCCAATCCCGTAAAACTTTCTTTTTTGAATAGAATTTACCAATCAGTTATATGATAGTCTTCACATGTTTTAAGAGATTATACTTCAAATAATGCTTCATGTTGATATAAGTTTTGTAACACAGAAATAGACCAGAGGATCATAGAATTCTGTGCAACGTAGCCGTAAAAACTGTGAAGGAACGATAGCTTAACAGACATTGAATGTGTTTTTTCTGTGCAGGAAAGAAGCAGCCACTATAGATTGGGACAATATTTTTATGAAACTGGAGGCTTGTCATTTCTCTTGCTTCTAAAATTTAGTTATGCAACATGTGACACAAATAGGAAGTCGATCACTTTCATATTTTTATAGAAAGGAATATACATGGCTCAGGAGTGTAAATTTTCGTGCAAGTCAACATTATATTCACACTAAATTTTTTTAGGATAGAGGGACGATGAAAAATGTCACGGTGTTTATAACTGAAGTCATTTTGATCATTATGAATGTAAAGGGAGTTTGAGAGTGATCTCGTTCATTTTAAGATGAACCCTGAACATTTCTTTTGACTATTAATACATGAATTTTATTAAATGATGTATTTTTTCAGAATCTTTATTTTTACTGTTTGGGAAATGTGGTATAGAATTTGTTATGTTAATTGTCAGATACGTAAACTGAGGTTACAAGCAGCGCGGGAATAAAAACTATCGGGTTTTTATTTCAAATTCTGTCCCATTTGAGGCTCCGAGTTGCAGATTAGCTGCATGAAATGGATGCAGTCTTACCCTCAAGGGGTCACACATCTGCCTAATAAATTCACCTCTGACTGAGAAGCAGAGCTATTAATAACTATTTTCATGCTTATTTACAGGAGTGCTGAAACAGTTTGAGCCGCTTCACGTGTCCAGTTTTAGAATAAATCAATAAATCCGTTCATCACTGCACCTCATGTTCTTTATTGTAGTTCATTATAATAGATTAGAACAAGGCAATAAAAACGAACCGTTTGGTCAATTCTTGGGTTACTACCCAAATCTCATAGCATCTGAAATAAAGTTATCTTTTACTTTCGTTAAAGTAAAATCGTGTTTTACTTCCGTCAAAGTATAATCATCTTTTTACATCATTTCTGTAGTTCACTACTCTAATTCATTACAGTAGTTCATTACTGTAGAACATTAGTGTAGTTCATTACTGTAGAACATTAGTGTAGTTCATTACTGTGGTACATTTCCGTAGTTCATTACTGTAGCTCATTAGTGTAGTTCATTACTGTAGTTCGTTACTGTAAGTTTTCCTAAATTCTACATCGGCGCTCACAGAGTAATTATAAAGTTTATTTTTTGAGGTAAAAGAAGCTGGTTCTCAAACAAAGCTCCGCACTTGGTTAACAAAAAAATTCCGATCGGATTCCTACGTGTAGTTACTGACTTCATTGAAGTGAATACAGAGTTGAACATTAAGTCTACATATTATTTATTATTTATTATTATTATTATTTATGTCCTTTCATTTTGGTAGCGTTTCGTTACCTAGAAATGGAAAATCTATGAGAATTCATTCTTATTTTTCAACAGTTCAAATATCAGTTTCATTCTTATTTACTGCTGCAGCTCAATACAATTCAACAGCATGATCTTACACTGTATTAGTTAAAATCATGCTCGACGATCTTCTGACGCATGAAAATATATAGTAAAATTCAAAATTATGATCAATTAGTTGGATGAAAACGTTTTTTGATTGAAATCTTTTGGACTTAACATTTCTAAAATATATTTAGTAGTCAGGTTTAACATTATAAATGAGCACGTTTGGTAATTTATACAGATTATTGAAAAAATCCATAAAATCTGTATATCGTCAACAATTCTTTCAGCATCTGCAACTAGCGTAAGCGGACATTTCTTTGCAGTAGATGACACAAATAATCAACATAAATAAGTACAATCGCTTAGGAGAGCGAAAAAAAGTAACGAGGCAGCATTAATGGATGCATAAGAAATCGACTACACAGTGGTGATTACCTAAATAAATCAATTCTGCATCATTGGATAACTAAAATATCGATTTAGAGAATGGACGCTGCTTTAAGTGAACAATGACGCTGAAATGTTTTCTTACAATTACCCTGACTACACGATACAGTGAGAAGTTTGTTCACTTTTTGGCTCTGCTTTGCACGTATTCAAGAGCCATGTACTCCACTTCACTAAGCTGAGGACCGGTCCAATGAGAGTTGATTTACAGAGGGATTTTTTCTCAATTTTTCTTTAAATTGTTCTTTAAAATTCCATTACTATTTTAGAATCTACTTTTTTTTGTAATCCTCGGTCAAAAAATAGTTCATTCACACTGAGACACTTCAACTTGTTTTGCCTGCCGGGAGTAAAACATTAAGTTATAATAACAATAGATTATTATGCTTTCAAACTACCGGCTTATGCGCATTCTCTCCAAGTTTGACCACTATTGTTTCTCTCGTTCAGTTAATGAGTGAATTAGGGCCACATAACCTAAATAATTTACCTTACTTAAGTTTCAGAATCATACTTCACACGACTAGTATGCAAGTAGCATGCCATGACTAGCATGAAATGGCATCATGTCGGCGCATTTGGAAGATACCCTTCACACTTGACACCATACAGGAACATAATACATAATTTGCGTACGTTCCTTAGGGAAGCTTGGATGCCAAGCTGCAAATACGTGTAAGTTTTGAAGACAAATTCTTGAGAATTAATTGTGTGTTCATGTTCAATTCAAAAGTCGACAAACAGTACATTGTTTTGAGCTAATAAAAACATTTGCATTACGATGATTATTTTTACATTTTTATCGACAGGCTTTTAAGTAATATCCATTATTCATCTTGAATATTTTTTTATCCTCATCCAAAAACGTCTTTGCACCAATACAATGTCTGTTATCTTCCGCGCCAATACAAAATTTTTCAACAAATTTTGTGCAATGAATTCAATGGTTCTTATATTATGATTTTATAAGCAATATCATAAAAACAATACACGTGAACAGTTTTGCAAACCGTCTTCTTTAGATATGACCTCTTTTTGCCCATGAAAAAAAATTACCAAAAAACAGCATGGAATTTTATGCAGTATGCCAGAAATAGTATTCTGGAATAAAAGTTTGCCCACTCCGAGAATGATAGCAAAGAGATGTGATTGCGGCGCTGGAAGCGTTGCCAAGTGCATCGCTTGGCAGGACTTGCAGCAGCCACAGCTCCAGCAACTCACTTCTCTCTGACTGCTTTATGGCGCAAAAATAAGATATCGTGCACTTTTTATGCCTCCAGTCTGTTTGTAGTGCTGAGATATCTATGTTGGAGCAGACGAGAGAATGTTGCATGAGCTCTTGATTTCTTTCCATTTTTTCTGTCGGATACCAGCTTAAACTCATGAATAAATTGCAAGTCGATTCAAAGCCACAAAAATAAATTAATTTTCATGTTTATATGCTTTATATAAAAACAAATAATACTCTATAACATAGTATGAAAAAATGAAGGGACTGGTTATCCACCCCTACGTTCAACACTCTGGAGGGAAAGCGAGATTATCTTCTTATATAAATTGATGATACGAGAAACAGCAGAATTTTTATCAGATTAATATTTCATCGCATTTTAAGTGCTTCTGACACATGATCAGTCCCTGGGAAATACTTCATCCTGTGGAAAGACCTCAAAGTCAGTATCGTTTGTAAAATGAATTCTTTGAAATACTGATACATATTATAGGAATATTTACAATAGCATATTTTTTATTCTACATATATATATATTTGTGAGAGACTACGAATTTTAGACTATTTCAGGACGTTATAATATGTATCATCCAAAGCTAAACATAAAAGCTCAAAATCTAAATAGAAACTCTGCTTAAATTAAGAAATGTTCTAGAATCTAAGTACAACATCGACATTACGGTGAGCTAGATTTGTTAAATCTTGAAACCAAATATTAGCTCCCGATTTAGAATATACAAAATCACGAAGTCACCGAACGCAACTAGTCTTATGGAGAACGTTTCTACTGCGCCTTGTGACAGTTTTAAATCTCATTAAAAGCGTCTGAGAGAAGCTGTTACAAAGTCTTCAGAGCGGTACGAGTGTGAGATTATTAGAGGCTGAATCCAGTTTTAGCCATCGAACGATGGCTCATGAAGACTTAAAGCAACCGGAAATCATGAAACACTGAATACACCGTTTCACTGAGCCTGAGAAATGATTATACAGATGGTTAGCTCTTATTAACAAAGTATATGATGAACCTTGACTTATGTAGTTGGAGAAAAATAGAAGCCTCATATGTGTAATTTAAAACAAACCTCACAGAAAATTGTCGATTATTTATTATAGGTAAAAAATAATGTTAACGAATTTCTTTTTAACTATTGGCTACAGATATGAGATCGATATCGCTAAGCCATTAGCTGCAAATGAAAAAATTACTCGTGTTTGTCTTCGAGCTTTTTCTTCCTGGAGCATCGAAATCGCGTCACTTTTTGACAGGTAATTAAATTTAAACTTTCAATTAGCCAAAGTCACTGAAATTTTGAATTGTTTCTAAAAGTATTCCCGAACACAGAGATGAATATCAGCTATCCGAAAGGAAGAATATCAATTACTCGGAAAAATTTCAATATGCTTCACGTGCTTAAAACCTTTCCCTTCTAACAACGCAGCTGCACCTCAACCAGCGCTCTCTTTTGCAACTTCAGGAGGAAAACTGCAATAACTAGTTTTATCGCTAGCTCCGAGCTCAATATACTTCAAACTTTGTTAAAGGTGGCACTAGAATTCAGCATTAAAAATTATCGAGTGGCGCTACATATCACGAATATGGAGGATACTTTATACATGTGCTATTAAGGAATAATATTAATTAAATAATATACTAACGGATATGAACGTTACATATCAACGTATATGTCGCATACTGCGCAAAACCATCGATTTGATACATCAACTCGACCCATGTTTTAGATGCCCTAATTAGAAAGTTTTTCCGATAAATACACTAGAAATTAATACGATACATTAAATTATTTCAGGGAATAAATTTTACTGAGACTTAGGAATATGACACATGAATATCAGATCTTTGTCAATTTGATTCACAATTTAGCTTACTTGTGAACAAGTTTTTGGCCAGGCTGGTTCTAGTTCTAATAGCATCGTCGCCCATCTATTGATCACAAAACTTCATGTAGCTGATGATGTGTTGTTCTCATCTCGAAAAGAGAAGACGAGAGACAGATATGAGCTTCATTCCCGGATAGCCTTCTGAAATGAATGTAAAATGAGAATGCAAGGGAATGTAACATGAGAATGGCGTCCAGAAGTATTCGAAGCTGATCCTATTTTCAAACTGTTCAGACACAACCTTACATAAACACTATTTCTACAACCCAATACGTGTCTTTCGAAGTCTAGGTAAATGATTTCTGACAAACTCATTCATTTGAGCCTCAAAAAAAAACCAACCACCGTTATATTATCCAGCCAGAATTTGATTTGAGGTCGGCAATATATTCATTTTCTCCGATATTTTCTGATCTGGAGTTTTAAGATCGAAAAAATATCTTTTGGTTCGGATTACTCTTCTTGAACTCACATATTCCGAGCCCCACCATTAATTTTTCTTCTTTTGATGAACAAAATTGTAGAAGCCAAGTCACAATAACTTATATTCTTAGTCTAGTTTCGTAAATTTCAGAATTTATTTTTAGCTGAGTCACGCACTGAGCAGCCACCTTCACTTTGCATGAAGCTTTATAACTAAATTTAGGGAAACTGTGTCAAAGAAAGTTGACGCTGTTCTTCAGCCTATTACTACGAATTTTCAAAATGAAAAATTTTAGAATTTATAAGTACTGCACAATATTATTGTGCAAATTTAATTTGAGCTTTATTATTTTATAATTATTGCTTTACTTGCACCTCTAAGGTGGATGTAATAATTGTCAATTGTTATAATTAGTTTGTATCTATTGACGTGGTGACTAAAATGAAACAACGTTTCAAAACATATAGGAAAAAAACAGGAGTTCCAATATTCTCGAAGATTACGTTAAAACTTTTAACATGGTATCAGGTACAACAGTGTCAGTTTATGAAAAAGAATTATGTGCCCAAGGAAGAATACGAAGTATTAAAGAATGAAGTTGAACTCGAGGTTTTGGATGACAGCCGATAACTACCAGGGCACTCCAGCGTGGGGTTATGCGAAAGAGAAGGTAAGCAGAGCCTAGTTATTGTACAACGACTGAGCTGTCATTATTAAACTCATAATAAGGCATTTTTGGGTAGCAGTATTCTCATACGATGACAACACGATCAGCGTACATCGCAATATGAGAGAACACATGCGAAGACAACGAGTGATATTTTCTGCATGAATGTTAGTGATTGTCTTCTAGTTTCTCTTTCTCGATATGATGCAATCGTATTTTTTGTTGTTGGGAGAGAATTATCAGTTTCAATCTACTTTTTAATTGGTGAGTTTAAGGAAAAAGTTTGAATATTTTTTTAATTCAGTATAAGCGTTCGCCTACATTTCCCAGTATAATAGCCATTTGCGAGTTAGTCCTCGCAAATACGAAAATTTGACATTAATTTTCGGCCGATCCCTTGAGAGCCAATAATAACTGATACTGGCAGTGCGGTCTAAAAAGAGTTTAAAAAGTATTGGCAAAATAATATTGTCCTAAAAGAGATGCGCTGACCTGAAGGTAATAACTACTATAAGTTTCAAAAATTCTACAGAGCTTATGTTAGTTTATACATGGGAAGGGCTGATATTCTCAAATATATTTATTATCGTTATCATGCTACTTACTCCTGTTTGCCTTTGAGAAAAATTATGTACTTTTGATAAATTATTCGTACTTTTAAGAGTTCTATTATTCTATGTGATGGATAATCTGTTGAAGCTAAAACATGAAACTTGACTAACGAAAGAACGATAAGCTTAGTTAATTAATTGATTAAATAAGTGTCGACCTGCTACTTATTGTTCCAAAAATATTTGAGTGGAATATTATTTGGACGTATAAGGATTTCAGTACGACAATGTTATCGTACAATGGATATTATTTGACACGTATTTTTTTGGAAAACAATTGTCGATAGAATACGTGAAGTTGCAAAGTTGACCGCCTGTATTTGTGAAACATGGTGATCCAATTTTACGATATTTTTAGCTTGATCTAATCGATCATCCGCAAAGGAAATGGTCGGCAGAAAAAGTCGGAGTGTGACTGGCTCAAACATTAATCCGTCGGCACTTGAAACTTTTCCGGCAGCGCCAACCTATGAAGATGAAAACTTAATCTGAACGTCAGAAAAATTTGCTGACTGACCCAGTTCCATTCATATAAATGCAGTCGGCATTTGGAGGCCGTCCAAATGGTCGGCATAAACGTTGACACTTTTATTTCCGTACTCCTATTCATAATAATGACTTCCTCAATGTCTTCAATATTCCTTCCGAATATTTTTGCTGTGTATTGATGTCGTTAGGCACTTAAGATTTCATGGAATTAATGCTTCTGATCTTTTTCAACATTGTACACAGGATCATTTTTGCGCGTGGTTGCACGAGCCGCTTGTGTTTTTGCACTGAAGACCAATCTCAAAACTGTAGTGAAATTTATTTACAACTAAAATACCTCTAGCAGTTGCGATAAACTTTAAGCAAGACTACTGTTAAAAAAAGTTTGACCAACTATGGCGTAGTTCAAGTCTATGAAATGCCATATGTAGTAACCTTTTTATCTTGCTTGAAACCTAACAACTCACTTTATTTAAAATATTCTAAATTAATGCCGGATACCAACTTCTAGTACAAAGATAAGCCAGTGAATGTATCTGTGTTGCTTCCTAAAAAATCAGTGCAGACAGATACCAGCATTTTCTACTCATTAATGGTGACAGAATCTGTAATACTGGTTTTTAATTATTAATTCCATGCGTGAATCTGTCAACTGAAAACACGGCAGTTATATCTGAACGCAAAAACTCTAATCACATCACGAGGCTACTAGCGTCCTGATGACCGCAATCACACGCACAGCAGGGTTCCTGGACCGCCTTCTGAGCGGCAGAACGACGAAGGCTACAATCACACGGCCGAAGCTCAGGAAACACTGGAGGCCGGGCCTGGGCGCAGTGCTAACTGCTGCTGGATGCTGCCCAAGGAGGGGGCCAGGGTGATGACGTCAACACAGCTGTCGCCCACGACACCCAGCGCTGCTCGTCACTACTCTTTCTTCGCTGGATTGCGACGAGCTTGAATACAGACGTCTTTCAAGCATACTTTTCCTTTTCATTGTAAAAAAGACGTCGCAAGAAACAATGTATCTCTGGAATGATGTAATGAAATATTTCAAGTAAAAGACTGTTTTTTGAAGCGACATTAATTTATTTTATCTTTATGTGAGAAACCATTATTTTTCTTCAATGTTAGTGCAGTTATCTTTCCACTCGAAAAATTAACGACATCTCCCTGATTAATTCATTGAAATAACACACTGTCCTTTTGACAAGCCATTTCAGACTCTCCTTAACTCGTTATATCGAATGTATTTCACTAGAGTGAAGATAAAAACAGTTTATTTAATGTTACTATTCGTCAGATAAAAGTTGAAACACATTGATTGAATTAAACGAACTAGCTCAGTAAAGATTCAAATAAGAAGGTATGATAGCAAATGTATTTTCTCTGCCTACTTATCTCAGATTTGAATGTTTTGATTTATTCTCGTTTTTTCCTTCGATTTGATTTTTTTCCATTTCATAGTAGCATGAGTTTAATTTTAAGTTGAATACGTTAATAGTGTGTTCTCACTAGAAGCCATTTGAGTAATGTTATTAATTTCCTCTCTTCATATGTTCTTATAACTTCTAAACTAATTGGTCGAACCTGTACGATAAGTCAACCACGAAGACGTGTTACTAAAACAAATAAGATAATTCAAATATTTTTCGAGAAACCTAAATAGATAACGAAATTTTATACACATTTTTTATACGATGCATAGTATTAAAAAAGCTCATATAACTCACAAATCATTTTGTAACCTCTCCTTTCTGTGTATAATGTAACAGGGTATGATAAGTTACGTAATATATCATGCCTTTCACTTTCTATGCATAATATTGAAAAAACTTCGAGAGATTGCGAAATATTTCGTACTTCCCTTTCCATGCACAATAGTGGTCATGCCTTCTATGACAACCCGATGGAGGTGTAACTCAAGAGGAATAATTGATGAAACTTTCCTTCAAATTGTGCATTGACTGAAAAAAATTAAGTTTCGCTTATGTTAGATTGAAGAATATTACTGGCTTCAAGGTAAATTCAACTATTCATCAAGCTTCTTTTAAAACAATGCTTCACACACTTTTAGACTCGTTGCTCATGTAGCAAAAATGTACAATTACACTTGCATTGATTATAATACAGTACCTGAAAAGTAAGTAACATAAATAACATAGATGAATTTTATAATAAAATCTCAAAATCTTACATAAAAAGATCTGATTGTTCAAGCTTTCAGGTTTGAACAATAAGAAAATAATGAAAAGAGTTTTTGTCCAGTCATATTTTATGTACGTTTCTTTGACATTTTTTAAGCATATTGACACGGTAATAACAATCTATGTCACGTAGACCTTTTCTTGAGTGAAATTAGCGTCTGTGTAGAACAACACACTTCTGTTCTTTCTTCCTACCTGTATTTATAACAGTCTCAATTTTTAATCCTAATCTCACTTCAATATTTTAAATTCGATTTGTCGTGAATTTTTAAACCCTTAACTTTTTCACCGGATATTTTCGTAAGCTGCAGACTCTGAATCATTTATTTTCTGAATGAAGACTGCACCGGACTTTTTAAAAAAAATATATCATAATGTGTGAAAAGTAATTATTAATTAAACTTATATTGCTATTATTTCAGTATTGTTTTATTAAGGAAGCCACACTTAATTACAGATTATTACAGATAAACTAAAATAACTTATGCTCAGCTCATATATTAACGATACTCTTGAAAGTAGATAATAACAATGTACACTTTAGTTGAAAGGTAAATCTTCATTCTCTGGATGATATTTTGCTCTGCTAGACATACATATATATTTAAAAAATAAATAAAAAAACATTTTAAATTACTTTTCATCGCAAAACATCAATAGCATTTCTGAAAAGAACATCACAAAATGCTGTGAGCGTTCTGCATGTTATTGTGTGCTGAGAAGAGACGCTTTGCAAAAAGTAAATTGAATATTTGGAGTAATGTCCGTAGACATTTTTACAAACATGTGTGGCGTGGTGTGGCTCATTAGTTCTGAACTCCGTAATCTAGGATTAGATGAAATTATACGAATGCATCTCGAATACTATTCGCCTTTTTGCTGTAAAACAATTCATCTGTTCAACTGATATTTATCTCATATGAACAGTTCTTAATATACTGAGCCTTTCACTCTATCATATTAACTGCTCCCTCTAATCGGAAACGGTGAACGGTCGGGAAAACATTCCAACATTAATGTTACGGAAAACTTTCAGGAAATTAATTCCTTTGCTTTTTTTCCTGCTGTTTTTTCTAAGCATAAATCATAACTCTGAAAGAATAGTGTATGAGTGAAAATTTTAGACCTTCTTTCCCTCTGTACTAACTGTTTCCGACTGGAGGAAGATAATTATTATGAATTAATACCAAAAATTATTTTCTTGGGAGGAACAAACTTTAAAATGTGTAGACTCTCACCTTTTTGAAGAGTATTGGTTTTGGTACTCAATTGGTGGAAGTATTGTTGGCGAGAACAATCAAAACAATTAACTAATTTTACGCCACGCTTGCTACAGTGTCCATGGTGGCAACTTTAACAAATTACCGTAAACATTGAAATTAATTGAGGGTAAAATCCATAGCTATTGACGGGAGGGTTACGTTAGACAGAAATACTCAGCAAAACAACGTTGATTCAACACACAGGAGACAAGCAAGACTAATGTTTACTTAAGGGCTAGAATTCATAAACTTTTTGCCGAAAGAAATTTAAGATCCAGATACGATTCCTTCAGCAGCCGTTCATAACTATGATTTGGGTGGCTCTATCAGTAATTCCTCGGTTTACGACACTTCAAACATACAGACATTAGAGGTTACGACGCCTATTCCATTAAGTTGAATGTATGTAATATCAAACATCCCAGTCAAACGAGAGTCGCTGTTGTTTGCGCTGACGTCTACGTGCAACGAACTGTTATGGCCAGTTCGGCTGGCTCTGTATCGGATATGTTATTTATTATCGGCATATGCATCATTTACTTGTTTCCCGTGTAATAATAAATAGCATGTATTTTTATTTAAGTTATATAAAATACAGCATGTTATACTCACAATTTTGTATTGAAATATGAAAAACATAGGAAGATACTGTCTTTTGCTACGCCACTTGTTAGTTTTGAAACCTCGTCATTGTGATGTTAATTTTCTTACTTGCTGTTGATCTTACCATGCGTAAATATATCATGCATCTGCTGTTATTAATGAAATGAAGCTAAAATCACAAATTAAAACATAATTTATACGCGTCTTCGTCTCCTTGAATCCCAGTATGCAAGTTAAGCACTAAAGTAAAGATAGGAAATTATTACGCCACTTACATGTCTCCATAATAATTACCCTAATTTGCCATGATATGTTCTATCTTCATGTTCTAAAATTATATTAGTGCTATTATATCACAATTTATCAATAGTAAGGCCTCTATGTAGTTAGGTTTTAAGAAGCAGGGCTCAGACTTACGTAAAATTTCGTGTTACGTCGCTTTTCAAAAACGAAACGCTGAAATAAACTGAGAACTAATTGTAATGATATTCAACTACTGTTACTTCTCTAAATCAACAATCATTGTAGAATGTAGATAAACATCCCAACATCATCAGTGATACCTCCTGAATGATGAAAACTTTACTATGATTGGCATGATGCTGCCCAACCCTATTACATATGTTCCAACATGATGATTTACCATTTACTTTACTGAAAGCGTTAATTCTTGAGTCAAGATGCATCAGAATGTCATTAAGTTTCTTACCTAAAGAGCCCAATCCTAAGCTCTTGACACAGTTGAACTATTATAAGCAGTGTGTTAGCAGAAACTGTGAATCAGAATTCCTCTAATTTCTTCGCAGACGCTACAGCTCATGATTGGGCAAAAAATAAAAACACATTCTATTTAAGAACGTTCAGATACTTCGAAAATCTATTTCACGTAGAATAAAGGCTGCTTAGAAAGAAAATAGTTTTCCTGCTCTTTTTGTAACAGATATACAGTACATTGCATGTATATTACAGTATGTGCTTACATTTTTTGTATATTTCAGTGATATTTTGGTTGAGCGATGAAGATAAACATACGTAAAAATAAAAGTTTTATACGTAAAAGGGTTTGACAAAAAAACATCACGTACAAAAAAAGGTTTTCAGCAGCGATTGAGGGAATGATATATATTCTACCTATTATTTCGTACGGTATAAATTACAAGGAGCAACACATAAGAAAAGATTATGTGTTCATTCAATGGAAAAAGAACAAATAGTCAAAGTACTGATCGCCTTGGTCTCAGGGCTGTGGTAGAGGAGCAGGGCGGAGTATTGAAATTTAGAATGAAAATAGACCTCAAATTTTACAATATATTGCTAGTTGCAATTTTCCTTTTCGCTCTCACATTTTCTTTACTCGCTTCCATGACATTACAGGAGACAAAGATGAATTTTCTCACAGTCTAATTATTTTATCTCCTTCACAGTCGGTCATCAGCAATTACAGTAGAATTGCTCTTAATTTGATTTCAGCCATCCAATAAATACTCGCGCTGCTAATACTTTCCTCATTTCATTTACGGTTAATTGAAGTTTTAAACACATTAAGAAAATTCGAAGGGAGTCTATTCCGGGTCTCATTGGATGTGACTAAAAATAGGCAATTAAAACTCTGCGTTGGTCACACACTCAACTCTAAAGAAGATTTTGAGAATTGCCACCGTGGAATAATTAAATGAAATACGAGACACACAACTCACGAACACACAAATTTCAAACTTATTTTCAGATCCTCAGTAACTTGCACTGCCTAACTGTAAATATAAAGGCTTACTTATTGATCAAATAATTTAAAGAGCCAATGCCCTTTCTTTTTATTGATGCATTGGTTAAGAATTTATTTAAGGATCCTTCATTTTAACTATTGAAAATAAGAAAGAAGTTAAAAAAAGGCCAAACGATAGGCTGGTTAGTTTTTCGATAAAAAGAGTAACACTACAATTTATTTCATACTCAGCCATTAACTTTATCCTGTAGGTTCTATTGTCTGAATATTTGTTCAAGAATTTTAAGATTTCAATGAGTGTACAGTTAGTGATTTCAAAATTATTAAAACTTTATTGATATTGAAGCTAAAAAGGAACGACATACCCCTTAACTTGCACAAACTGATTTCTATTCACAGGGTTGTAGAATTTTCACTTTTTTTAGAAAACTGCAAGATATTTTTTTAAAGACAAACGCTAAACAAGCTACATTTTTGTCACCATTCTGTAAGTATTTGATATTTTGCATCGAATTTTTATCAGGTCCTCGCATTTTCACATTTCAGCATTTATTCTTTTCAGAGTCTGTTACACTTGTTGTAATTTGACAAAACCAACTTTGCCGGGAGTTGTTTGAACAGAAATTGATCTGAGACACTCTGGTAAGATATATTTCACAAAGGTCGTCTATCATCGTAGCAGAATTTTACCCTCTGATATTTTATCTTCAGTTTGGATAAGCTTTCATGGCAGGATGAGTTTTCAAGAGAAATGAGGTCTTCAGCCTCGTCGTCAGTCTGCACTGGAAGTCTGGATACGTCAACAAGACACGTCAGTGTCTGATATCATAGCCCAGATATGCGTGGTCTCTCAGAACAGAGCCTGAGTATCTGCCACGACTGAGGTACCAGTGCCACACAGTATCTGCCATAACTGAGGTACCAGTGGCACGCAGTATCTGCCACGACTGAGGTACCAGTGGCACGCAGTATCTGCCACGACTGAGGTACCAGTGGCACGCACTATCTGTCACGACTGAGGTACCAGTGCCACGCAGTATCTGCCACGACTGAGGTACCAGTGGCACGCAAATAAAAAATAATTATATCTAAGTGTGATGCAAATAATTGAGTGTCGTTAGTGAAAAACAAAACATTGTTCGGGTAAAATAACAATAACAGGCTAATAATTCAACATAAAATCTGAACTCAATTAATTATGACGCTGAGGGATTTTCTTTCGTTTCTTTATCCCTGTATTTTGATGTGCCATCAGGATGAGTTCTGTTGTAGAAGATGTAATTCTTTTCAACAAATGCATTTTGAATTAATGAACGTTTCTTACATTTCTCTAAGAATTTTTTCTCAATCTGAACTCAATATTATATTTTGTATATTTTTTAAGTTATAAATTGATAATACTTTTCAATGTATTTCAAAATGCATTGTGGAAATCCTAACCAGATTCAAATAAACTCATTGTTAAAAACATGGAATTTTCCAAATATTAAGGTCAATTTTTAATTTTGTAAATTCAGGGTATTTTTTATTTCCAAGCTGCTTCAGTTCACTAATATTTATTCAATGTGAAAGAGCACTGCTGATCCAACAAGGCAAAAAAGACACGGAATTCAATCTACCATTGAGTTTGAGCGACAACAATATTGCGTATGGACTTGAAGACAAAGCTAGTTTCCGAGGGCCTTTGGTCACCGAGTCTCCTTCATTCAACTCAATTTTGGGTCGCGTTGCGGTGAATCAAATCTAGTTAAAACACCATTCGGAATTCTAAAAGAAAGCAATTCCAAATTGGATTAAAGAAACCTTTATGTCACGCAATCAATCTCGTGGAGGGGATGCGCATGCGCCCTCCACTGGTCGCGGTTCTGAGCGCCGTGTGGGAGCGAGAGGACAGTCTACTTTCAATGTCCACACCACTGCGCTTAGCAGTTTCGAGGCACAGTTCACAGTTTGCATTATGATTGTCTTACGCAAAAAAATAAGTACAATTAGTTATCTAAGAAAGTCTTGTTAAGACTCATCACGATATTGCTTTTCGTGAAATTTGGATTTTTTATTTAAAGAATCATTTACTAATATTTCAAGTATATTTAAAGGATAATTCTTTAATGTTACTCGTATTTATAACATTACATGACACAATACAATTTTCTCTAGTGTTGCTTTCATCAGGAATTGTACTTGAAAAAAGGGGTTAGAATTATTGATTAAATTATCATACCTTGTTAGAATAACTATAAATAGTGACTAGGAATTAAGCTAATTTTGAACTAAAGGAAAGACAAAACACAAAAATTTAGCTGAAAACAAAATTAATCTAAAGTAAGTTATAGGAACTTTTAATGAAAAGTAAAACACTCGTGTTTTTCTTGCTTTTGAGTGCCTAAGTTCTGTTATTAAGACGCACTGCGCTAGCGGTTTAGAAGGCGTGTCTACATTTCTTGTTCAACAATTCTACTTTTGATCCTCACAGTCTTCTCTCCACTTCCATGTTTGTAAAAATAAATCCTCGTCCAGAACGGCTAGATGACTTGTAGTTTATCTTCACTTTACAACTACGAAAAATTGTTTTAAATTGTATAGCTCAAGCCGTTTTTCAATGACACTCAACGACAGTAAAATTGTATTGTAAATCGTGTTATATTGTCGCTATCAATGTTTCAAAAACTGTTTGTATTAATGTTAAATTATTAATTTTCTACTTGTCACGGCTTTTATTGAGAAGAATCTATTGATCAGAAACAATTAATCCATTACACAGACCCAAAATGTAACATGAGAAGAGTACTCTTCGCTCAGCTTCAAAAAAATTTACCCTAAATAATTTATCAATGGTTCTTTCGAAGCCTCTTCCCATTATTGTTGATTTTAATGTTAAAAATTTAACATCCAGTAAAACTAAAGTATGATTTAAAATGTGTTTGTGTGAAAACTATTATTAAGCCTTTGGTGGCATGAAATAAAATATGATAATGAGAAAAAGTGACGGTACGACCGACTTTCAATCACACTAAAGGTTTTTCGTTTTAATTGAGGAAATTGTCAATAATTTCTATTCACGGTCTAAATTTTTTTTAATGTCTTATTATTCATAAGAATGAATTGAGAGTAACGAAACCTTAACTTTGAAAATAATGTCTGAAGAATCGGAGTTTATAAATAAGGTACAAAAGTGTTCAATTTTCAGTGATTGAAAAATAACAAAATCATAGCATAAATTTCCAAAAGAAAAGTTACGTCTGTTGAAAGCATTAGGTAAAAAATGTGCAAGTTGGAATGATTAGGACAAGAATTTAGAAGTTTAATGATAAAGTTCATTGTTTCTCTAATTTCAATATCAATATTTAGTGAACATTTTTAGCAGTCTTGAACAAAGCCAATAATAATCAACAATGATAATTCCCTGTTTGTATAAAAATCATGTCAAGTCTAATTTGTAACAGTAAATAAAGTAATTTTCTACTTAGAGTCGTCTTAAATACTACAATCAAGTTTCCTTATCTACCGATAGAATTTAAAATTCCCATTTCTTAACGTAACTCGTGTTTTATTTATGCATATAAAAATCCACGAAGACGGTAACGTAAAAATAACAGGAGCGTTAGCACCTCCAACTCTTGTACTTTACCCCCATGACTCAACTGCTCGACGGTGCTACTCCGTAGACCGTAATTTAGTATTCCAGGCTGCATGCAGAAGAGTGCCTCGCAGAGGTGTGCCTCGCAGAAATGTTGCGTCACCATTATTGCCCAGTGATCCTATTCTCGAGGCCAGTTATCGGTTTATCACCGTTCTTAGGCGGGTGAAGGGCGATTATTCGCACGTCCACGTGAGGACGAACTCTTATTATTTAATGTTGAGATTGGGAAGATGAAGCTTTGATAAGTGTCATTTCGGCAAGTCTCACAATGGTAGGGTGCGTCTGAAGAGTACCAACAAAAGTTTTGACTTTTGTGAGAAATAACGATTGATTGGAAGTCTTCTTTACAAGTTTATTACGTATAGAAAGTAGACATCACTTGAAACTATGCGTTTTATAACTGCATTGAACTGGGGATGAGAAAGTTAAAAGTCTACTGGTCCTTAAAAAAATATGTTATTTTTTTATTATTGAAATTCTGAGTGATTGTTATCAATATGCAGTATGGCGATAATTAGTTACATTTAGATACAATGTAATTTTCTTCACTCACAGGAAGGATTTTAAATCAGCAGTCACTAGATGTAATGGATTTTATGATAGATGTAATGGATTTTAAAACAGCAATCACTAGATGTACTGGATTTTAAGGTGTGGCGTGGAAAGAAGACTCTGAGTTGCAATATCAATATTTAGTGTATATATTTTAGCAGTCTTGAATGAAGACATATCTTCTATACCAGAGAATCATACTGCGTTACGATTAGCTGACGAAGAAATAAAATGTATTAGCGGATTGAATAAAACTAACATATTCGTGAAAAACGAAGTAAATATTATAGGTTCATGAAATTTAAAAATTTTGGTAAGAAAAGTTTGTTAAACACATAAATAAAACTGAACAGAAGCGAAGCATTTTCACGGGAAACGATTGATAAAAAATTTTAAAAAACCTGTGAAGTAATGGGACAAGTAGGACAATAAAAAAGTATAATCCAGATTGAAAACGAAATTATGAACACTCTACGTACATGACCTCCATTTTCAATGTCGTATTCTCTGATATAAGGGCAAAGTTTTCTCCGTCATTTTAAATATCTTTTTTATTACCTAGTAATTTGCAATAAATAAACCCTGAATGCAGTTTCTGCGCTGGAAATACGTGGAATTTCATCGATGTCGAGGGAGTAAAAATACCATTGGCACGACAATATTAGCCTACAATACTTGGAAGAAAGCTCTGTTGTCATAGCGCACCTGATTCATTAAATGATCAATTGGTGAACTGTAACTAACAAATTTCCTGATCAATGGAAGTGTTCTACAGCAGAGCATCTGTAAGGAGCTGGTGACTTCAATAAGGGATGAAACGATGGGCCGATGTCTCAGACTCACGAAGTTACATACTTACTTAGTCCTCTTCTTAGCTTGGTCGACTATCACCAGCTTGGTCGACTGGTGAGCGAAACTGCTTACGAGCGGAAAGACCCGGGTTCGAATCCCACTGCCGACATGGTTGACGCGGCTAGAAATACGGCATGGGACTTGGGTAAAATAACCGAATAATTATCGACGTAATTATCCGATCCAAGAATGAGACCGAAGGTTCGTTCCTATAGCCTCATTCTATTCTATTCTATTCTATTCTTTGGACCTCAGGTGGTCCATAGGGCAGCAATGAATCTCCACCCTTCAGCCCTTTTGCGTGCCATTGCTTCCACCTCATACGAAGTACTCAAACAAATTTACTTTCTGCTTTAAAATACTGTATGACATATATATTACTTTTCGTATATTCTTTCCTCCCATATAAATGTATATTTTTGTCAGTTTGACACAATGTGAATATATCCAACCTTGTTCTATTTTCAGCATTTGAGTGTGCTTCCATCCCAGAAGTACGAATACGATAATTGTTAGATTTTTTTCTATCTTCAATTAAAGTCTCTCATCAGAATTACAGTGTAAGTTACTGACCCGTTTAAAAACGCTATAACTGTAAAACTAGTTAACAAGGATAAGTGTTAACTGTTAATAATATAGATACACTAAAAATAATTTTAAAATCCCCCTCTTCAATATAAAAGTAACGTCATCTCTCTACTATTCCTAGTTTTATAGTAATAACGTTTTTAAAAAGGTCAGTAAATTATGGGCCACCCTGTATAAAACTAAATAGCTTCGATCAAAATTTTTTAGTAATTATAAAACATACTTTATGGACGAACTTTGTGTGGAAATGTTTTTATTTTAAATCATTGAATTAACATTTTTTAACCAGATAAGTTCATTTATTTCTTTTACAGGCCACATATCCACAGTCTTTATTTCTTTGTATTTATTTCTTAATCATTCTCTTGTATTTTATTTTTACGTTACCAATGTTAAATGTACTCCTTTTCCAGATATTTTATTCGTGTCCAAAGTTTGTTATTATTTTATTATTATTCTTTATTATTTTTTTGTGCCTCCCTGTCTTGGCCATTCAATTTTCAGTTGAATTTTTTCCTCGGTGGAAAAAATCGGCTGGATCTATCGGCTCACAGCAAATCGAATTGCAAAATTCATTTTAATATGGTCGTAATTGTTCACCTTCATGCATTTATATGGCATTGAACACGTTTTTTTCACACTTTCAACAATTTTCCGAAGTCTTTGTGAAATACTATTTTGGATAACACTTCAAAATTTTTGAACTTGATGTCGTACATCACAAATGTTTGATGTTTTCCAAACCCATCAGTTTTTAAGTTTGTGTAATTGTGATTCTCTGTAATAAAAGAGACACATAGTTTCAGCGATATTTTAAACGTCTCATTTGAATTTTCTGTGCCACCTGCTTTTTCTGAATTATTTAAACTTTGTGTAAGATAAATAAATTAGTATAATCACATAAAAAAGTTTGAATGCTAAGTTATTTGTAGATTCGTTGCGCTATGAAACTTTTGATTAACTTCAACTTTACTTGAATTAAGTTTTTTGGTCTGGTTTGGTGGTTTCGTTTATTGCTGTAGTACATAGGTTGTCTTCAAACTACTCCGAATGATCTATCCAAGTAAGTCACAAATGTTTTGAACACGATTTACTCTGATTTATTAAATAGTGGATTCTAGAATGGAAACAATTAAATGAACCACGATTATTACATAAACCACTGTTGGAATGCACCATCATTAAGGTTTGATTCAAGAAATATTAGGAACAAAAATCCCAAAGGGGTTTGGGCTTGTCAGGACAAGGCTGCTCTCGAGACACAGCAAGAACCGACGACAAAATTAGGAAAGTTTTGTTGCTGAGCTGAGTAGTTCGGCGTTTCATCTTTCGCTCTGCCCTTGTGCTTTTCATCCTCGTTCTTGGACTCCAAGTTTGCTATGCAAGTCTTGCAACATGAGACTGTAACGATTGCATGTGAATTTTCATTTCTCTAATTTTTGCTAGTGAAATTTATCTGATAGCATTTTGTATGTGAAATGAAATGTATTTCGAACTAATCATTTATCAGGCAGCTGAAATAACGTTTTTAAATGTTTTAAGTCTATATAGATGCCAGTACATTTTATTTTGAAACTGCCTTTTTGTAGGTTATGATTGAAAAAGTAATTCGGCAAATGGAGAAATCCTTATTTTTTAAGAAGCTGTGTAAAAGTCACAGAAAGTGGCACCATGTCGTCAAATTAATTATTTTATTCCTGCAAAAAAAATTAATACAATGAGCAAACTTATACCTAAATTGAACTATTTCCTGAACGATATGAAGCGATATAAATCTTAAAAAATATTATTCAAGTATATTTACGATTTTTTTTTCTCATCAAAGAAAAAGTTCTCGAGCTCCAAAGAGTTCAAGACAAAGCCAACTACACAAGCATTGTGCAAGTCTCTCAAGTAGCGGATGTTTTACATGAAAAACCTAGGTTAGTGGGACGGTAGAACCTATTCATCTTGAGCAGTGTTTCTCAAAGTGGTCCGTACCGCCCCCCTGGGGGTGTTGAAGAAATGCAAGGGGGTGGTAGGAGGAGCGTATATTACTGTATAATATACAGTAATATAATCATTAGGGGGCGGTGGAAAATCAAAGTGTCCTAAGGAGGCAGTGATCGGAAAAACTTTAAGAAGCACTGATCTTGAGCGAAGTGAAAGAGCAACATGACTTGGCATGAAACTCCCTCAACCTTCACACATGACATGTGAGCATTGGATGTTCAATTTTTCCATGCCCAATTCATTTTTATATCTATGTCAAATCTATTTTTGTTGTTGCCTTTATAATTATTCTGGTCAACGACCGTACATTATGTAGTATTTATACGCGAAATGTTGGGTTATCGCTGAAGTTAAACAGGTAACAAACTGAACATAATCTGGTCTAGCAACTTACGCTAAATATTCATGCTGGAGAGTGTGTTGTAGTATTAGGACAGACACGTGCGGAACTTCTGCATTTCAAAAAGCTTACTTGTTTCTTACTTTCATTCCTCGTAGGGAGCATTTCTTGGAGGCCATTCGTCTTTCATTTTTGTGCGCTAAGTAGCTCTGAAGCGAACCAAACTGAAATTTAATGCAAAGTTCAGTAGCCGCATTCGAGCAGGGCTAGGTCAGCTTTCAATGAATTTTCTATTTGCATGTCGTTCCATCTGGAGACCAGGCATGCTGTGTTGCTTGAGAATATCCTAGAACGTGAGCAGAATGTACGTGTTAACTCAGTGCTCGTCTGGCTTTTATTTACAAGTGAATATTTTTTTATGTACATGTGGCTAGACTTGTTTTCCTGAACGACAAGCAGAACAATTCATTTATTCGCTTTTTTCATTTATGTAATTTAGTCATTTCATGGAGCTTAATCTATGTTAAAATTGAAGCCCATACCGATCAGATTCTTGAGTCATTAATATATATTGCTAACATTACAGATACTCAATTGTAGAAGCCTCATTTCAACAAAATAAAACAATTTGAACGTTATTTAGCTGTCTCCTTACAGACAAGTCGTTGAAGGCCCACATACAGTCAGGCTGAGACTGAAAATCATGTGCTTGACTAAGTGAAAGCTTCTCTACAATTGGCATGACATTTGAGGAGCTGAAGCTCGCGTTGCTATCATAAGCCGTCGTTTCTAATGTATCGTAACAATAGGATCTCAAAGATGAGAGATCTTAAATACCTCTCCTTGCGCAGCTTCATGTGTAACATGAAACAGTCACGAACTGACAACGAAAATTGTCAGGTTCTTTTATTATTGTTTTTTATCATTTTATACTTGAAGAGATTGCCATATCTAGCTCGTACAAGTGGTGTTCTTTTCCTATTTTTTAAAATGGCTGCCTTCAAAAACATGAAGAAAAACAGTGATATGTTATATGTGTTATATTATCTTTTTCTTTTCTGTCTGTTTTAGTCAACTGCAACTGAGAAAAGTTTCAGGCTTCCCCTAGAAACCATCTCAGGTCATTTATACAGGCGGCTTATAAATAAATTTGAGCTACGGGAAAGGAAAAGTATTGTACAGAAACGTGACTTGGAGCGAAATGCCATTTTCGAGTAACCTTATTTTGCTACTGCAAAAGCAGACTTGATGCTATAAAGCGAAAATTTCTCAGTGGGAAAAGCTTTTGATTCAAAATAAAAAGTTTAGCAAATAAACTTGATTTGCGGTGTACTTAATCACGCATAATGTTATTATTCACTCTTAAAAAACTATAATTTTCAGTAACAACTTGTCAGAAACTATAACAACTACAAGCATTTTTCATTTGATGCTGATATCAACTTGCATAACAACAAGTTAAAAAATTGTGGCAATTATTTCAGTTTAATCTGATCCAATAATAATAGGAACACTAGATTTTTACGATCAACGAGGTTCCATAGATGTGAAATTTATTTAGCCATTTGAGTTAACAAATAGTTGTGTTACTTAGAAATAAAATACTGTATTGACCTGAGACGCTATAGATGATGATACACATGCCTGCTAAAATTAGTTATTTATGATTTTGAAATTTATTCGGCTTTATATCCAGAATTAAAAAAAATTATATTGTAGGGAGATTCACGTTCGCTCTTCCATTTTGTTATTACTCAAGATTGTCTCTGAAATGCTAGTACAGTTCCTTTAGATCAGCATGAACGTTTGAATTTATAGAAATAATTCAGAATGTTCAAGCAATGCATTTGTACTACAGTATAATATTCAGAAATATGCTTATAAAAGGCTTTTTCCATGCAAGGGAAAATTTCCTATACATATATACATACATAAAATGGAGTGGCCGGCTACAAAAATAATGTGTTTGAACAATACCATCTCTTCATAAAGCTCAGACAGTGGGGCCTTCTTTTAGAAATTCGTTGGGAAATGTTTCTTTCAAAAGCAAAAATGCAACTATCATTTCTGGGTCGTTGCTTTGAGAACTGCCATCACAAAGAACGGCACGCACTCGAAGTCAACAGCGACCACAGCTCCTCCTCCCATACTGGGTACAAATGAGCACCTCTAGGAAGCCCACTCGAAATACTGAAGACAAAAGTACAGACAATAATGTTAAATCATTCTAACGATCAATTACAAAATGCTTTTTTCGTACATATGATAATATAGAATCTTATCTACCATTCATCATAAATTCAGTGTGAATTTTACAAAATAGTATGAATACTAGTCATGAACACAATGTTTATTCACTTCTAAAAAAATTGAGGGACTAAATAATTATCAAGGATGGCTGAGAAAACAAAGAAGTCTACAATTGGCAGGTCATTCAGCTCCGGGATTTGAAAGAAGCCTAAACGGACAGAAGTTGCGGCAGTTTAGAAACTATTAAAGGGTTCCCCTTCAGACCTGCTTGATTTTGAGGTATCGAAGGCTTTATTATGTACACGCCAAAGATGACAGGGTTCAGCACATTACGTTATCATTTCTACCCAAAGACATTGTTTTTGATTACATGCAAATTGAATTCAGTGACGACACATTTAATAAAGACATAGAGCTGATCTTTAATAAAGACATAAATGAGCTGATCATAAAAATTCATCAGATTTTGTACGAAGGAGCTCATTGACCATATCTTCAACGCACCATTTGCCTTCACTATATTTTATCACAGCATTCTGTTGTCCGAACAGATGCTCAGGTGTAGTCTACATTCTTACAACCTAGTTCCAAAAATTTCTTAATTTTAGAGCCCCTTAACATTTTGACCAGAAAAATTTTTCTATGTGTGAATGTCTGTCTGCTTCTTTAATATAACTAAGTCAACAATGTTAAATTAAAAAATAACTTATACGTTGTGTTTTGTAATGCTATTATTTAAAAAACAAGATTCTAAACTTGTTTTTGAAGGTGTCTTCAGTAACGATTTAATTGCTCGTTATGGCTTGGCTAAAGTGGAACATTTGTTCAGAAACTATGTCGTCTTCGAGACGTTAATGAGTTTCTTGAAGTGACTTCGAGAGAGATCTCGGCAAATATTAAATAACTTACTCATAGCGTACTTTTTAGGTTAAAAATTTACAACAAACTCTCCAGGCCTGGAGATTTTGCCAATTCTTAGCTAGATTAAATCAAGTCAATATTTTCTTTGCCTCGTGTTACTCAACTTCTTTCTTGAAAAAGTACTTCCTCAGATTAAATAAATTTTCACTGAGTAAGATCATTAGAACTCGTTAGAGATATTTAAACTATGAACATATATATCAGTTCTTGCAAAAGTGTGAAAACACGTTCAATTTCTATCTATTTAATTAGCATAGTAGATTTCTTGGTAGGAGTTATAGCAACGATTTTCTTGTGCTTCTTGAAACGTAATAGACATTAGAACTAATTTTAAATTCGGTAATTGCATTTTAATCTCCCCTTCTACTAATGAAGTTTAATTTCTTATCTATGGAAATGAAAACTGTTCAAATTCGTTTTTTGGTTTAACAAAATAAAATATAATGAAATTAAGAAAGATGTAATTTATTCAGTAGCAACCTCAGAACATTGACGTACTTTGCACTGGCGAGGTCTCTAGCCTCCTCCCCAGGGCTGTATCATCAAAGCGAGTAGTATCGCTTCTATTCCTTTGTCTGAGGTCACAAGTTTCTCAAAGTACATACCAATATAGGGCTTGGCTTTTAGAAATGCAGAAGAAGGATCGACTCACTTTTAGATAAAAGTCTTTTGAGTGTAATATATTTTACACAATTTTTTATCCCTTGCATGCCATACACGTGCGTTTTGATTTTTGTGCTCATATTTCTGATGTGTTTTAAAGGCAGTTTCGGACTGAATGTTTTTAGTTCATGATTAAATTAAATCTATTTAAATGATGAGTCCTATTTTTCAAACACATAAAAGACTTTTTTCTAAAGTGATACAGAGGATTTCAAATCGTTACTAACGCTGACTTGTACGAACGACTCGTGTTTTTTTCTCAAAACCATACTTATTCAACGAAGACAGTTTCAATAAGGTAACAAACCCTAAACCCCAACAAAAAGATAAAAACCAATAGAAAAAAATCTCTGTTTTCCCTCTTTAAAATGCTATTATGTAGAACAAACATTTACATAAGCGTGATATACAACGATCGTGGTAGTGTTAGTCATCGGCTAAAGCAGGACGTCGATACATCACATTGTTGTGATCTTCTTGTTCATAGGAAAACAAATTCTCAGCTATCTGCAGAGTCAGCACGTGAAAAAGCAGCATAGAAGTAAACCCTCTCTTCGACTATGGAAAGAAAATTCTTTACTTCAAAATGCATCAGAATTTAAGGTAAGAGTTATTTAAATATTAGCAATGGATTTTTCTTGCACAAAGTTGCGCCATTTAACCAGCTGTGAAGTGAAAAATACACAAAATGTTCCAAACTGACACGAAACATTGATTCGTTTTCAGTATCAAAGCTGTGGAAATGACCAAACCTTTCTAAATTAAATTCGTTTGTCTCTCTGTCTGTCTCGGTTTTGTAGTAACCGCTTGACAAACCTTTTACTCTAAACGAGTTTCTTTGTGGGCAGATGTGAATGAACATTTCTTAAGTCAAGTCAGCTACCTAGTTTGTAACAAAAACAACTCTCAAATGATTTGGTAACCAGAGACAGCAGCACTATAAGCTAGTAATTCGGCCCTGACAGTTCTTAGGTCCGCTAAATGAAGGATATTGGTTCTCGATAATGCATCGGAAGCTACTCCGATATTAGCGTTCACTCGCCGACGATCAGTGCTTTCAGGTTGTATGTATTTTCACAACTCACTAAGTGAATATCGTCACTCTACGCATACACTTTACCACAAAAAAAAACAAATAAAAAAGAATAACTCACAACATTCACTAGAAGACATTAAATGGAAAGTAGTCGTGAAATGCATTTGAAGATACAATGGTTTCAATGAGCTCAACTGTGATAGGCATCCCAGCTTTGCACCAAACTTGACAATGATGCAGTTATCAACGTCATTTAATACCTAATATACAAATGCGAGTGATTATGGGCTTAATTGTAAAAATAGACTCTTATTATGCTTTGTGATTGCTTTCCCAGAAGTTCATAGCTTTAAAAGTTAATTGTATTTTTTATAAATAAATGGGTAACAAAATCTTTCTATTAACTCACCAGTATTTAAAGCCCTCAATAATCCGACGTGAGCTGCAAAGCTTAAGATTTTTCTGTACAGCAGAATATAACTGGAAAATCCCGTCTTTCAGTTCCCGCTAATCTATTTTTTGGCAACAACTGAGGGAGACTCTTTATTTTTTCCTGAAAATCTAGTTTTGGGCTAAAACGCCTGCGAACAGAACCCAGCACACGCAAACCTTTGTACTTGGCAGGAATTCAGAAGTTCTTTCTTCATCGTCACAGCGACAGCGCTGTCTACAATCCGGGTCTCAGTCCGACCGTCCTGGCCTGTTAGCTGCAGTCGGTCTTCTTGCTCCTAAATTAATGGCCTCTGCGAATTCTCTGAAAAAGAACTTGAGGCAACTCATCAAATAGCTGTTAAGGATAAAATGAAGTATCAGGATAGTTTAGTTCTGTACTTGATATGACAGCTACCATAAATGACCGAATGGATACTATCGTTTATTTTCTCAAAGTTTATTTTTGGCAATGTTTTGGCCTGTGCAATAGAGCCAAAATCTTCAGATTTTCAATTAGATTTTTTTCTAATTAAAAATGAATGAATCTCATGGTATTAGAGATTTGTATTAAAAATATTACGAGTAATTTTTCAACGATAAGTTTGTCATTGTCTGTGCCTCACCCGGTCTTATGCAGGGAAGTAGCTTCATCGCAAAACAGTATGGCTCACATAATACTTCAATAAGAAATAATACTACCCCTCACAATTGTTCTCCTGTCGTTAAAAACTTCACTCCAAGTTTATTCTTGTTTAATACGCGTAGAAAGATATCGAGTGATCTAAAATGATGCAAAATCGATCTAAGAAAAATATTAATTTACTTTTTAACATGCTACTTCCATTTCATAAACAACTCATGTTCACAACATTCGGCAATCTCACGCAGAACTGGCAGAATAAAGTTGCCACTAAACTAACTGGCATGTGAATAATCTATGTATGAATGCATGTTTTTATGTTTAAGAGAGACACATGTACTCGTTTGAATTTAGCAAACGTATTTTGCAGTCCATCTGTAGGAATAGAATAGAATAGAATAGAATAGAATGAGGCTATAGGAACGAACTTTCTGGCCCATTCTTGGGTCGGATAATTACTTCGATAATTATTCGGTTGTTTACCCAAGTCCCATGCCGTATTTCTAGCCGCGTCAACCATGTCGGCAGCGGGATTCGAACCCGGGTCTTCCCGCTCGCAAGCAGATTCGCTCACCAGTCGACCATGCTGGTGATGATGTGTACAGCTATCGCATTAACGTGCACTTGCACCTTAATTTTTTTCACGGCATTTTTTTATAATTTTGTGCGAAAATAGAGTCCTTCATTTTGATAACTAAGAAGAAATTCGGTGAAAATCTTAGAACTTTGTTTCTCGTAGAACGAAACTTGTAGTAGAAGGTCATAGGGAACAAACCACCATGAGCTTATTATGAGATTTGTATTAATGTCGTGCGAGAGAGGCAAAAAGCGAAAAAAAGATTTAATGAAATCTCAGAAAAAGCGTATTGAGAGCTAAATCATGCAGATGGTGGGTTAAACAAAGACTTTAAGCTTGTTTAGAATATCAGTGAACAATAATGTCTGCGATTGAAATCACTGTTTTTGAACTCCAACGATTTGTGGCTGGAACTGGCAGTAGCATACTGGTCACGTTCAGGAGTTGGAAAATTTCTTGATGTTAAAATGTTGAAATTTTCCCATGACTGCTAGAAGTTGTTAGTGTTCGAAATCTTTGGAGGGCAGGAATTACATGGAAAGACGGTTTTTTAACTGTCGTATCAAATTACTGTATGTAGGTATCATAGAAATATTTCCATACTATATTATGAAACATGCAGTTGCATATTTATAATTTGTTATGAGGCGTAGAAAATTGCGGGCATCAATTCACTTGCACTGTTAAATTTCATTGAATTACGATGAATATTTTTGAGCTGATGTAAAATTCATTGAGATGAATAAAACTGCTTCATGGTTGCACTACTTTTTACCAATAAAAAGTAAATTAAACTACAGTAGTATAAAACAAAAGTGGTTCATAGATATAATATACATTATCTATTTGGCTACACTGTGCAACAACGACCTTTCTTTCTGCCAATGTTCGCAGTACATTTTCTCGTAAAAAGAAAACCAACCGACGCACAATGGCTGGTGAAATCATTACAGTATTTCAGCAGGCTGCCTTGTCCGTTGATATGGGCGAGTTCTTACGAAGGGCCTACTCTAAAATAACAAGCAAACTTATATTTCAAACCAGCCTCTGACAGTAGACTTCTGTGTTTATTTAGGTTGACATGATAACATACCCATTTACGTTGGATCAAAAAAAGAGGAAATGAAATTAAGGTATGATTTTTCTGTAGAATTTTGATACAAATTTCTCAATGTTTCATTTTGCGGAACATTTAGGGGAACATTATTTCGGCTAAAATAAAATAAATAATAAATAGTGATCTTATTTGCACAAAGACACATCGTATAAGTCCTCCCGATAAATTGAATTAACATTTCCGGGGTATTGCATTTCTAGACTATGAGCATCGTAAGTATTTAAAAAATATTTTTCTTGAGAAAGGGGATCCCTTTCCTTGTTCCCTTTCACTCACAGCTGAGGCACAAAAAAACTGCTACAGTCGTGGGGAAGTTTGTGCGTTTTATCTTGAGCTTTGTAAGAATTGAACCTTTGGGCTAGCGCCCTAGAGTCGCACTCCAAGTCTGCTTTATTGGAAAGAATAAAGTCTGCACATTTTATGTGAAGAAACTCGTCGCTTGTAGCTCTGAAAATTTCTCAGAAAGAAAGCGATAGTCCACTCAGTATACAACTAGTTTTGACAAGAGCGACGTTGCAGAAAATTGCAAGAAAAACTTAATGTGTTCAAACTTACTTGTATACGTACCCACTTATTGTGTAGTTTTGCTGTTAAGCTCTAAAACCAACAGGTCATTATTGAAGCTTTGTAAATAGTAGATGGTTGCAAGTCTATGAGGTGAAAGTTATAAGCAACAACTCCCTAAACATAAAATGGTAAAATGGTAAAATGGTAGCAGAAAGGGAAATTATGAATTTAAATTTATGCAATAATTTTATGAGTATGTTTTCTATACTTGCTCTGCAGTGTGTAAATAATCTTCGTACTGCCAACCAAAATGCTTAAAAAAATTTCTTTCAGGAATTAGGAAATCGACGTGGGTGTCGTATAGTCGTACCATTACAAATGTTTACTAAAATTTACAGACTTTTCATTGAACCCAGTTAGTAAAATACTAGGTTACGATGCAAGTCCCTGTATTCAGTTATGCATATGTATTTACAACAAGGAAAGGCGTCAGATATCTAAAAATTCACCTATATAGCATGTACCAGCTTCTTTGGAATGCAAAAATACTATCAAAAAATTGCCAAACTCTAATTGCAATTCCAGAGCTATCATGCGAACACAGATGTTTTAAAAATTGTTGACTCCCTTACTTCTTCTTGGATAAAAGTTTCCTTATCCATATCTAAAAATTAGTCGACTTGCTTTGAATTATTTTGTGCATCCGTATGTTATGGTTATTATACTGAAAAATCTACAAGTGTGATTGCATGAAATAAAATAACAAATGCTAATCATTTGTATTTAAAATTATTCTGCACCAACTAGTATCCAGGCAGTACACCCAATTTGTCGTAGTATTATCTATCAACTGGTGAAACTCTTTCAGTGAAATCGACTTGTGCAATTGTCTACAAAAAATGATGTGCATATCTTGAAAACAGGTTCCTTCAATGTATTTCCAAGTTTTGAAGTTTACTTCCGTTTAGCATCCTATGACAAAAAATGACGAAAGCTCGAGTTGCTGATGCTTCACATTACTGGTTTGTGATCCCTTGAGTTGAGATGCTCCAACAGAATTTTAGAACTAATCAAAACTGGACACTTTAAAGCGACAGTTACTCCCAGTGTTGCATTGAGCAAGTCGAGATGTGTCTTATAAGAGACTAGTGTGTATGCCCGTTAGAAATAACGGGTTTCAATATAATTGAAGGAAGAACTTAAAGCAACAGATTCTCAGACCTAATCAGAAAGTCTACGGATTTGACTATCAGTATTTAAGGGTCTCCCATCTTAACAACATAGGAGAAATTATGCACAAATACATAAATAAATAAATATAAGGTTGGATCAAAAAAGAGAAACTGAAATTAAGGTATGATTTTTCTGTAGAATTTTGATACCAATTTCTCAATGTTTCATTTTGCGGAACATTTAGGGGAACATTATTTCGGCTTATTTATGTAGGGAGCCACTTGGCATTTCATTATATAGTGTAGATAATTATTTAGTTACAAGAGGTAATGATTGCTCTCATATAATAGAAAGTTTACTTTTTATTCGGACATGTAGAAAGTCTTATCCTCTTTATGACAAGTAAACAATTTTTATTATGATTGTATGTATCTGTAAGTCGTGCACTTCATACAGAATTAGAATTCTTGAAGCCGTTTTGTGAACACGAGTGTAATGTATTTAAAGTTCCTTGAATATTTGTGAGATCATGTTGTTGTCTATTATGCTGATTTAATAGCTTCTTTTTAAAATTTTCTAGCTTTCCACATTAAATTACTCCTGCTGTAAGCTTTGTAATAAAGTGAGCGGGTCAGGAATTATAATTCAACAAATGTTAGAAGATTAGCAAACTTGACAGTGGAACAAATGATGTAATTCCTATGCAGGAATTAGTTTGAATGTTGAAATCAGTAACTTATATTATTCACACTAAATTAAAATAAAATAAAAATAATCAAAATCGTTATCTCGTTAAGCGATGCCTCGTTATCTCAGAGTACATCGCTTTTCAATGCATCTCCAAACCTACTTTGTGCCATCAAATTCTATATCGTTGAGTGTCATTCATAGTTAAACTGTTAAAATTAGCATTCATCGATCTAAACAAGCTACAACCACATTGATGATTATTTGAGTCACTTTATTGATGAATTTGCTTTCATACTCTCACATGTATTTCCATCCTATCAGAACTCACTCTAACATGAAAAAAATGTGTACCGATTTACACTGATCTAAGAAACATCTCTCATGCCCCAAATACAGATGCTGCAGTCTCAGAACGGTCCTTTAGGGACATTCTAGCCGGCATGATCTTCTCTGTAAGTATTTATGGCTACGACTTTCTTATAAGTTTCAGTAATCCAAGCCTTATACTGTGTAAAAGTACTCTACATAGTATCATCTTTACCTACTTGAGAAAGTTTTAATCGTTTTAATTTAATCTCTGCTATGGTGTTCAGATAAATCCTTTGTTATTGATAAGACATCTATCTTCGTGTGCGGGGGAAGGCAGATCGTTGATTGTTTTTTAGTTGTATTCTGAAATTATTAAAACGTGTTTCTACTAGTGCTGTAAATCCTTGAAATAATAGCAAAATTTTAAGCTCTTATTTTTGTTAGTGATTTTCCATTATTACGTTCTGCAAGTACTTACCACATTGACCTATTTTTCTTTCAATTCATATATTATCAAAAGCCAAGATCTGGATAGAATATAGCTCAACCAATAAATAGCTAGAAATCGTAGTAATAGTCAGTTATATTTTGATTAAAGTTATGAACAAGTTGATTAAACCTCAATTGCAAACATAATTTCCCTATCAAAACGTTTATATAGGTAACAGTACCCACGTAACGACACTCGTTAATAGTAATCAGTGATTTTTAGATGTATTTATATATGTGCATGGGCATGAATCGAGTTCTTTGGTGTGGATACGTACGATGTGTTGACAACTGGGGAGAGAAAATTCCTTATATACAAGCTGTAGGAATTGCTCCACTATTATTAGAAGTTTATTTTCTCTTCAGCCATGTTTCAAAGTCTTGCCTTCTTTATAACAAGTAAGGAATTTTCATTACAATTATATGTGTAAGTCGTGCACTTTATACAGAATTAAAATTCAAGAAGCTGGTTCATAAATACGAGTACATATAAAGCGTTCAGAGTTACTTGAATGTTTGTAAGATTATCCGTAAACTTTCCTGTAATTATCTTCTTTACAGATTCATAATAGCTTGAAGTTTCTGTGGTAACTTCAATCCTTGTGCTGATCTCTGCGATGGTGTGAGATACTGTGGCCAAAGAAATAGAAGAAGCTCACTAGCGTAAAATTTCGAAAAATGTCAATGTAGTTACATAACTAATGTAAATACATTATCATACAATATTTGGTGCATAAATAATTATTTAAACAAAAATTTAAATTATTCACTTCAATATTTAAAAAATTTACTCGTTTTATTCTTATACATAAATAGTTCACTAATATGCTGCTGGACTTGCATTAAAACAAAGATTACATTGCGTTTGTTTGACACTTTCACTTGAAAACTTTTAAGATATTTATCGCGATGTCCTCATGGATCACCCACGTTCAGGAAGACTAAAATCAATTGATAAAGAAGCAATACAGATGCTGCTGAGGTCAATCTAAAATTAATCCGCAGAGAATTAGCACAATAATTTGATACAACTCATACCACCATAATTTCATGCCTTCATGAGCTAGGAATGATTGCAAAACTTGGCCTATGGGTTTCCCATGATTTGAATTATGTTAAAGAAAACTGAAGATTGCACATTTTTGCTTTCAAGGAGCCATTGAGACCTATTTTTCGAAAGAATTATCATTGGAAATGAAAAATAGGTTCTTTAAAACAATAAATGCAAAAGACAATGATTAGACCGAAATCAAAGTCCACAGCCAGTTCCAAAACATGGACTACACCCAAGAAGTATCATGCTCTGTTTATGGTTGCCCATGAGAGAACCAATTCATTATGAGTTGTTCGATATCAAGTAAACTACTACGGCTGCGAAATATTGTTCGCAACTGGATAATCTAAAAATGCTCTTTCGAGAAAAAGATTAGGATTATTCGATAGAAAAGGTTTGTGTTTCATAATGACAATGGCAGACCTCATACAGCGTGAATAACTCATGAAAAAAATTATAAGTTTTAATTGAGAAGTTTTACCTCATTCACTTTATTCACCTGATATTGATCCTTTTAGTTACCATATTTTCAGGTATTTGCAGTATCACAGAAGCAATGAAATTGATGAAAATGGCGAACGACTAAAAAAATACCTCGATTGGTTTTTTCTTCAAAGTCCAAGAAAGTTTTTAAATAAGGAGTCAGAAAGCTAGTTTGCCTTTGGAAAGGAGTCATAGAAAATGAAGGAAATTAGTGGAAAAATTTAAACTACCATCATGGGATTTTTTAGATGAAATGAATGTGTTTGTAAAAAATAACAGGATTTTCTTTGCAACCTGATATAAGCATGGTGCATCTAACACTGAGATGAATTAGGTGAAACAAACAGTGTATTGTAATATTGAGCAGCATTGAAGTGCAACAGATGACTGGATGCCAAGGTTTAAGGTACAACAGCTGGGTTATGGGGCTCGTGTCACTGATGACACGAGCTTCAGAACACCAATCCTAACTTGCTTGGGACTTGGGTAGCAGCCCAAGAATGGATCAAACGGCTAGTTCTCGCTGCTGTATTCTATTCCATTCTGCTGCAGGGAAGAAATCTCGCAGTGCCATTGTCCATCATTCTCCATAATCCTCCTCATCCGCCCAGTAACCCAGGTTATCAGCCCCTGCTTCCATCTCCGCGGGATCACTGTGGTCAGAGGCTCTGACTCCGTAGTAAGGCTGTCGGCATCAAGTCTCTCAGATTGCTCTGGTAAAGAAAGTGCACGGACAGCAGCCCACTTTCTTCTCGTGTAAACGAAGTGCTTCGTGGTATAAAAAAAGTACGATTTTCACAAACAGTCTTTATACATAACGCTAAGTGAGAGGTAAGAATAAGTACTGAGTTTTTAATTTGACATCAGCACTATTTTCTGAGGAAGATCATCTTACTACTTCATGATTAGCTGCACAATGTCTACTGTTTTATTAATATTTTTACGCACTTGGTCGTTCACACAGTATCTGGAAACGAGTTGTAGCCCATTCTCAACCTATTAATTTGACCTCGTCCTTTTCTCTAGTCTACTCAACGTCAAATTTACAGCTACAGGCCAACTAAAGAAACGTGTGACGTATGATGTGTGCTATCTCAATGGCTCATCATAACCATGAGAACTTACACCAGCAAATCCAGACCAGAACAACTAAACATCATAATTTATTGCTTGTTTTCAATGAACATAATTTTTAATTATGTTGCCTTTGAACGTATTTCAATTAAAAATATAAGAGTTGGGAGAAGAGTCATCCTGAACAGTCATTTTGAAAATAAAGTAAGAAATCTGGTTAAAACAGAGACTCTTCACTTCGCTTATTTTGTAGTTTTGCTACTGAAGAATAACTAAAAATCTAAACAATATTTATTAAAACACATTGTGCTGAAACAATTGTTGTATCGTACACCTCATTAGTTTTAATTTACATAGTCCTGAATCAGTCGGAGTTGAAATATATTTTTAACGTAAAATTACAGAAGAATGTTTTTAACACATGCTTTAAACAAAGTTTGCTATCAGCTGTGACGATCGTTACTTTTTTCTCTAGCTACCTATTAAAATTTTAATTTTTGTAGAATATTTATAGAAAACTCTCCACACTCACTTTGTCCACGATGACGAGCAAACAAATTTCAGTTCATCGTAGACAACACGCTTCTGTGAGCGGTATTTCTTTATTTCATTGTATCTCATACTGCTATTGATTATGTACCTGGTTCATATTTAATAGTAAACTGACCCAATGTTCATACGAACATTTAATCAAATAGCACTTCATTTCGTCTTATGAAATGGCAGACAACAGAAAAACTGAGTAGGCTTCATGTGAAGCCATGGCAGAAAGCTGTTGAATGGGATGCTGCTTGCAAGATCCAGCAGAAATATAAGAAATTCTCCAGGTTTTTCTGCAGAACACTTTCACAAACACTGCTGTTAAATATCCAGTGCTGCTTCTTTACATTGTCGGTTTCAGAGTGATCTAGATAGCCATTTGAGCTTCGCTGTGTGGTATGATAGTACCTGCTGTCGACCATCACCAGCTTGGTCGACTGGTGAGCGAATCTGCTTGCGAGCGGAAAGACCCGGGTTCGAATCCCGCTGCCGACATGGTTGACGCAGCTAGAAATACGGCATGGGACTTGGGTAAAACAATCGAATAATTATCGAAGTAATTATCCGACTCAAGAATGGGCCAGAAGGTTCGTTCCTATAGCCTCATTCTATTCTATTCTATTCTACCTCTGAAATTCAAAATGACAAAAATGTCAGAAATATGAAAGCAGCCTGGCCATAGAAATAGATCTCTCAATAATTGTCTAAAGTTCACGTTCTAAACTGGACGGTGGAAGCTACGTACTGGCAGCTGGGCTGTTAAGCGAGTAATAAAAGACTTTAATATGCCCGTATCTAAAGTTTTGTTGCAGACAAGTAGATAATATACAAGCAACTATTTGCGGTTTAAGTTTTTGCATTTCATATTTGCATCATTTAACCCAATTTGAATATACATAGATGATTTCATTTTACATTAAACAGTATCGAAAAATGAAGAAATTTCAATGCTGTGGTTTCAGAGTCAGGAACATACATTTATCTTCATTCCTAATGGAAGTTATGTTCATGCTTATCGTTTCCTAAAGGCTCCCTCGTTTGAAATTTCTGATTGTGTGAAGTTGACCTTTTAATTTATTCATTTGCTAAAGGCAGATCTTGACACCCGTAAACTGTTATTATGGTACGGTGTAAGAGAGTAAATGCAAAAGTATCACCAGTATACCAGTGCAACAGACTGAAACAATGAAGCTTTCCAATTCAAGAATCCCTGCACTGATCCTCCCATTGCCTCCTAACTATGTGAACCACTGCTTGATTGAAACAAGCTCATCAAATTTTCAACAACATTCGCAGCTCAACCGATATAAAAGGGTAAGATATATGTATGAAAACATATGTTTGAATATTTAGTTCATTGAATATAATGAAGAAATCGTTTGAAGTTAATGATAAATGGAATACAACGAACTGTTTACTGCAAAGCCTTACAAACGATCTAAAAATGTCTACATTTAACCTTGACCAACGGCTTCAAATCTTTGTATGAATTTCCAATAATTGGCCACTGCACTTCATCATTTATTTGGGCTCGTCCCTTGCAGTGTTTTTTTAGGTGCAGTTCAAACTTTCTTAAGGAGAGTGCATTCTTTAACTTCATAGATAAACAAAACTGAATATTTCATACGATAATATCCCAGCGGATATCATGATTATTATCGACCAGCAACTCTGTTATGGAAGTTGCCATAGTAATGTTCTTTAATTAATTTAACGCTCTGGCAAAACAGTTTTAAAGATGCTGTATTGATGTTTTAATGGACTTTCAGCCGATAGAAGCAATGTAACTAAATCTGAGTACACTGTTTCAAGAAATTCTAGCCTCTTAATTCCCCGATATCAGTTAAATGAACTTTGAAATTAGGTTTCTATGGAGTGAGGCTTTCTCCCAATCTCGTTTAAATTTAGCTTCATTAAACCTCTCGTATCAAATGTTGCGACAATATTAACACACAAACAGTACGTGTTAGATGAACGAAGAGTTTTCTTAAAACTTTGTCATGATATTTTCACCGTAAGAATCTATCTCAGAGAATAACCTGATAATCAAATTGCTCAATAATTTTTTCTGAGAAATTTTTAAATGTTGTTTTTGATGTAAATTCATATTAAAATGGATGAGTTTTCTCCCAAAGTTCGTTGCCTTTTTCTGCACTACGAAGTCTGTATATAATCACACAATATCAATTAATACCTAGAACGTACAACCCTTCTATAATTTTAAATAATGATCACTTCTATTGCAGACGTCGTGGTCGTGCTGTAATTGAACTGTGGGTGATGGAGACTGGCACAAACAAGTAAGTCAAGTGTCTCTCCCAGAGGCCTTGACAAAGTCTGGTTCAGTTTCATGTGTTTTACTGCGGTGTGGACTCTCAAATCTCCAGCTATCATGGCGCCGACGACAAATATCGCACATTGTCTATGCATGTGCAATTACTGAGCGCTTGAAAGTTGAGCCCTTTTATGCTCATATTTTCGAGTTTGTATCGACATCGGCTGACAACCATGAACAAGGACTTTGATCCATTAGCTTCATTTCAAACAATGACGTAAAAAATATATATTCGTGGGTACGTGAAATCCGTGTTTAAATTTACAAAAAATCACATCAGTGTGACTAAAATTCTATAAGCCATCCAATCATCATGTAAATACAGTCAATAAAATTTGTTTGGAATTTATGAGTGTTGTTTTAATTAGCTGATTTGTTAGGTTAAGGGTGTTTTATCTTGCCTGAATATTGCTTACTAAATATCTGTTTAAACTTTATATACGTGGATACAGATACACATCTGGTATAATATTTTGATACGAAATTCTGGACTACTTTACACATAGGGGAGTTTTTACGTACATATTGAGTTGCATCAAATGTGTTTCAGGAATGAATTTTCATAAAAAATGAATTCCTGAAACAAAGGCTTAGATATCATGGAATAAACAGAAATTTTTGTCTTAAAATTAAGGTCTTAAAAATATCGACTTTACTTCAGATGTACCTCGGTAGCAATTTTGTTCCATCAAAAAAGTCTGTTTTAAAAACTTGGTAAAAAAGTCTCGTGCATGACGATTTCAGTGAAGTTTTAATCATTTTGTTACCGGTTTGAAAATCATTTTCGATTCTTATGAATCAGGATTATCTATTTATTCCCAAATAAGATTTTGAAAGGTCAATCTTAGTGGAAATAAGGACTTTTTATTTATTTACGAGCAACACCTTTGACCTATAGCTCTGGTTATAACTCGTATAGCCCTGAGTTGTTAAGTGAAGTCTAATTTTCCTAAATTTCACAGTCCAAACTTCGCAAATATATTTGACAAGGCCCGCAGAGTAACATGCATATAGCATAGTTTGAAGAGCCTCACTATTGCTTCCAATTCAACGCCCGGAAAGTCGACAATCAAACGACAATAAATTGTATGAAATAAAATAAAATACAAACGGCTTCGTGTGTACTTCCACTGAGTTGCGCAGTTTCTGAACACAACAGATGGCAGTGCACAGTGACAGCGATAGCTTCTGTTGGTTTTGCGCTTTATTGAATCTAACTTTCATATTAAGCCCTAAAAAAGAATGTAATAAGTCCCTTACGTTCACCGCCTGTAGTTAGAAAGCTAACACTACATGATTTTTCACTGGATCACTATACTCGTTTACAGGACAATCTAGATAATTTGATTAAATTGAGTTTACCATTCATGAAAACGGTGTAGAATAGAATCTTCATATTAGTTAAATAACTTTCCACTGTGTAAATTTGGCTGCCTTTTGTCGAAGTGTTTTTTGATAAATATATATTCACCGATGTTGAAACCAGATGTGACTAAGATATAACTTTTAACCACATTCTGAATTTAGATTCAGATAACAAACTCAATATAAAAGCTCTATGCAAGAGGTTTTGGGTTCGTGATTCTGGACAGAGAAATTTAATAGCTGTGACATATTAGTAAAAAAAATAGAACATCAATATATAGTGTGTCAATTGAATTACCGTGTTTGGGTCAAAGTCATCAATTAATATGTACAAAAATTCTTCGTCATTAATAAATTACGAACATGCAGTTGCACACTATACGATGTGAAGTCGAAACTTCATCCATTGTAAACCACAAAAAATTAACAGTAAAAATCAATTTGTGTAACACAATGACAACGAAATATCTTTGCACAAGTAAAAATAATTGATAGGGTTTAATAAATTACTGAGACATTATATTTTCCCATTCCGAGCTCTTGTTTTCAAACTATTTCTGGATTTACTTTTCTTGATAGGATACGGGAATTCTATTGCTCAGATACAAATTTTAATTCTCATTCTTGCATGATTAGTAAAGATGTAGTTGAAAAATAGAATTTATCGTCTACTTCAAAATGTTCTTTGTTAGGATGTTTATTTTATAAAGGTACGATAATATTTTATGCTTACATAGAACCAGATATCTATAAAGTCCTCTCATATTCTTAGTTTATTCAATCAATTCGATGATATGCAATGGGTGTCATTTTATTATAAACCACAGCATGGGTGAGGTCATGCTTGTTGCGCACGACTGCACAATTGCTCAGGAAATAATCTTCATGTGCAGGTTAAGTACTTGAAAATGTTCCTGAATATTTTTACGCCTTTCATGCATTAATAAATAATAATTAAATTATGGCCTAAATTATTGCTGGTAAATATGCCTCGTGAGATTTTTTCTAATAATTTTTACGGTTACAGTTACTGAGAACTTTTTGCGTTTAGAGTTACGGAGATAATATAGTGTTATCTACCACAGCTAGTGTGAGACAGCACTGCAGTCTCATTATATCTGTTTTTTATTGCTGTTAACCCTGTGTGTCACAATAATAACCCTCTGTCATAATGATAAGTCTGTATCTCATAATGCTAACCCTGTCAGTCATAATGATAGCCCTGAATGTCTAATTTTAACACTGTATCATAATGATAAGTCTGTATGTCATAATGATAAGTCTGTATGTCATAATGATGGCCCTGTCTATTGAGAGTCACAGCAGCGGCATCAATCCCTCGCTTCCTTATCATGCGCCGCTGCCTCTTCAAAAGAGGACTTGAAAAATTTCAGGACTGAAGAAAATATGATAAACATTTCATCGATTTTAGTATAGCCTCAGCGATGGATTATTGCGATAAAAAAGACGAACTGTCGATAGAATAAGACTTAGATAAGTTGAAGAAGGTGATGATATGAACCAGGGAGGGATCTTGATGGTCTGCCAATTAAAAACAAAAGAAAGAACTATTGAGAGTTCTAGCTTTGAATAGATGTACTCAAGAAATTCTACAAAGAAAGAGTACATATATGAATTATTTTTATTTAACTATGTACCATGGAAAAACAAAACAGCTAACAGTCTTTTAAAAGCATGGCACACACTAAAAAGAACTACTATGATGTATTGAACTACGAGTAACTTGCTACTTCATTACTTCGAAACTAAATACATATTGGTGAACTTCAAGAAGTATTACTGTGGCGATTGAGTAATATCTTCTCAAATTTTATCTAACTGAGTTTTGAATTCACGAAGAGGTAATATGGGGCATGAATATGCATACGAACACATTTGTGGGAATAGGTATGAGAACAATTCTGTATGATACTAACTGAAATTTTAAGAAGAAAAAATAATGTAAAGAATTGGGAGTGAGGCATTGGCCTTCCCTATACCTCTGTAGAAAGAAAAAAGCATCGTTCTCGCTCACTGAGTTGAAAACATATGGTCGGTTTCACCACGTAGCATTGGTTTATTTTTTTGCGACGCTCGATATCACGGTAACTTTAATTTCTTCACGAGCTGGAAGAGACAATAGATCAAAAGAGTGTCTGATGGGCAACTTCCTACAGAAAAGAGATCTTTTCGTTCGTTTTTCTGTTTTCTGCTAGCACTTGTTGCAATTTAAAAGATCTGTCGTTCCGGTAGTGGCACTATGAGCTTAGCTTTGATCTTATTAAGCCTATACTATAGCACAACAATTCGCTTACGTGACCGAAGCTCGCTGCTGCTAATGTTCTCAAGACGTAGATAGCCTAAGATTGTTTTCTGAGGCAGCCTAATAGTAGCAGAAATAAAATAAATGAGGTATATAAAAAGGTAAAAAAGTACCGAGACGCTGGTCTGTGTTCGTATGTATGACGAGAACACTTGAAATGTAGATTAGAAGTATGAAGGGTGATAGCAAATGGGGAATACATTTAATTGGAATGAAACGGTGTATTGCTTCTATAGGGTGCAGCAACATAACTTCATTTTTTCAAAGAAAATTTCTTTCCTAAAAAAGGAAGTTGTGTTGCCGCACACTATATTATAGGGAGAATACGAATCAGATATTTTTATGAGTTTGCCTTTCTACCTCTACCATTTATGTTTTCAGATGTCATAGCGATTGAGAGTCAGAACTTGTATTTTATGCACATTACTAGTACACCTAAACGTGAAAATTCAATCGTTTTTTACTGAATTATTTCATTTTATTTGCTAGTGGACGCAGACTTTGTGAAGGACTTTCCATACTGAAGAAGTTTCCACACTGAAGACTGTGTCTTTGGTATCCACAATACAATGCTTACTATACATGTATACCCTACCGAATTTCCTCCTATCTAAATCCTCAAAAGCGTGGCAGAGAGACGGACCAAGCAAGCAAGCAAGCAACAAACTGTGTATTATTAAACCAGCGGCCTGTACTCCGAATATTTGGCCTCTACTCCACGCGAAATTTTAACAGCTACGAAGAAATTCAGCTGAAAAAATATGCGAAATAGCTTATGTACGACAGGATCAAAAGCTCTAATACAGTATTTTAACTTTAGAATATATAGTCCAGAAACTATATTTGCCATCGTTATTTAGGGATGAAATTTCATGATATCTCATCTTGTTATTCGTAGACGAATTTCCTCCTATCTAAATCCTTAAGAGCGTGACATAGAGACGGACCAAGCAAGCAGCAAGTTGTATATTATTATACCGTATGTCCCACAAAAACTCGAACCGAGTATTTATTTTCCCGTATCAGTAATGCCATCATAAGAATATCTAGGATTCTTATGATGGATGGTATCAGTAATACCATCATAAAAAATTAAATGCTTATGGTATTCTTATGATGGTATTACTGATACGGGAAAATAAATACTCGGTTCGGGTTTTTGTGGAACATACAGTATAGTGGAATAACAACTATCAACATTTTCTGACCCTAAAAAGCAATTACCAACAGTGTCTTATCCTAGAAACCCATATCTTAAGATCACAATAAGAGAACGTGCTCCACGCTAAGACCAGAACGTGCATTTCATTCAAGCCAGAAAAGTGGAAAGTTAGTTTAGCGTAAGAACGCGGAAAGTTCACTTCATTGAGTCAATATAATCAAAGCGTCTGTAAAGTTTTTCTCATCTGTGTAAGGAAGTTTCTCATATAAATTTATCACTTAAACCTTTATTCGACAATAACATTGTTTCCAGCCCAACAAAAACTTTACAGATGCTTTTTTGTATCAGTCTCATAATCCAACCGCAACTTGTGGCGGAAACTTAATACCATATATGATACATATTAGCCTACATAGAAATTTCATTTCATTCTTATATCTTTCTTTTGTGTTGTACGAAGTGTCCTGTCTGTCACTTGAATCTAAAAACTTAGATCTTTAGCACTTAATAATTATTATTAATTTCTAACAAGGAATGACACCACATTTACTTGGGTAGCAGCCCAAGAATGAACCTCACGCCTCGCTCCTCTTGAAACCTAAAGAACTTGAGTTTTCTGACTGCTTCCGACGTCCAAGCCATGCATTACTTTGGCCGTCAATTATCTCAACATAGCTTGGGACTAAAACCTATAACCCATAATCTTCAGATTTAATTTTCGTGATGTGAAACATTTTTAATGCATTAAAATTTTACCACTGGGAAATTATAGGATTTAATTAAAATAGACAGTGTTCCACTCCGTTAACCTTATATGTATTTTTATTATATATTACTGTAGGGTCTCGTTTTTGAATTTTTTATTGGTTAACACTACCTTATTGCAACGGATGTTTGCTTTCAAATTTTTGATGAGATCTGCAATGCAATGCCAGAATAAATGAGTTATGCCTCAACGTTCCCGAGCCAGTTTTCCCGAGGTCCATTCTCGATCCATAAAAATGACAAATACACCAACACATTGAAATTCGATTCCACACAAACATTACTTGTTATCATAATCTGTTTGTTCTTCACTATCTTTATTTTTGCCTAGGAAATAAATGATTATAATGAACGTAATGAATCGAATTAGGAGAAAAATTGAGCAAATCATGTTAAAAAGTACTGAGTAAACCTGTACAAACTTAACGATGATTCTTCGCAAACTGTACAGTTTTATTTTATTTTATCATCGCTTAAACCTCTAGCTCCAACAACTTAAAAATAATTCTGTGCTGTATCATTCAGAAAGACAATTTTCTCATAATTTGTTCACTTTTAAATTCTTTTGGATGAGAGAACAGCAGGCAGATAGTTAACTATTACATGATTTTTTCCCAGAAGATACATTCCTAATGATAAATTTATATCTTTATGAAGATCAAAAACTGTGGTTTACAGATCAAATATATTTTTAAATACACGCAACGGCCAAGTATAGTTTTACGTATTTATGTCCGTTGCTCCAAGTCAATGATGAATATTAAATTTCTGTAGTCACCAAATGAAATCCAGCAGTTAACGCTACTTGGAATCCTTGCGTAATAGCATTTGAAACAGAGTTGCAGTACCATTCTTAAGTTCAGGCAACACTCTCCCAAACACACCCCTCACACGCACGTCCCCTCACACTCATGCCTCTCACACTCACACCCCTCACACTCACACCCCTCACACTCACACCCCTCACACGCACATCCCCTCACACTCACACCCCTCA
>VCRD01000528.1:0-29984 GCA_006783055.1 Trinorchestia longiramus
CAGGGTGGTGGTATACAAGGTGTCATGCAGGGTTATGGTATACCAAGTGTGGTATACAACTAGATGGGTTTGTGCACAAAAATTCCATAAAATAATAATGTTTCTGGCAGTTTTGATGTACAGGATAATAATCCTTTGGCAACTTCCAGGAAGCATTGACCTATTATTAATTCAGAATAAATTATAAGAAAATGAAACATGTTGCGTTGTATTGCATGCAAATCAATTTTTTTTGATCAGCACTTCTATTGAAATTAGTTTCGATCGTGTGTTAATTGTATTAAATATAATGATAATGGCAGTTTTCTCTGGGCTCAACATATGAGTTAGAAAATTGAAATCGTTTCTGTTTATTATATATTAAACACATTTTCATGCAGTGAAATTATATATTTGTTTATTAATCGATTTTTTTAGTCATAATCATCAAGCACAAAAGTAGTGAGAAGATTGAGGATGGAAAATGGGACAAAGATAGTACAAAGTGCACTACACCACAACTGTACTACACCACAACTGCACCACACTACTACTGTCCCACATCACAACTGCACTACACCACACTGCTACTGCACCACGCAACTACTGCACCACATCACTACTGCCCCACACAACTATTAAACCACACCACTACTACACCACACTACACCACTACTGCACCACACCACTACTACACTACACCACTACTGCACCATACCATTACTAAATTACGCTACACTACTACTGCACCACACCACTACTACACTACACCACTACTGTGCCACACCACCATTTCAATATTCATCTACAGATAGCACCTCAAACTCATCACCCTATTTGTTCAATTCTATCTCTTACATTCAACAGCCAATGGGAATCAGAATACAACTGCCAGCATTTCATAATAGTATCTGAATTAATGAGGAGTATTGCATGAGATGTTCTTCCAGTCGTGAGTTGTGTTCTGGCTCCAGCACGTCACTCTCTCATAACTCCTACAAGTTACATAAATCATGATCTCAGGTCAGCAGATTTTAAATTTATAGCTAATTTATCATAAGTTCTTTGGACGTAGCTTTAAAATTTAAGTTAGAAAGCGAAAATTTCTGTTCTGAGTAATGACTTCATGATATCGCTAGCAGTACAGAATAGACGTTTGTTATTTTTTCTTGTACAGTATCGTAATTACTATTACAGTAATAGCAAAGTATTACCTTGCTCAGTTAAGACACTATTATTCCCTCTCTAGTAACAACACTGTTACTACCGCTCCAGTAATGGTAACACAACTCATTCAGTAATGGCACTACAAATGTCTTTCCAATAACAGCAACGTACCTCATTCAGTAATGGCACAGCAAATATCTCTCCAATAACAGCAATGTAACTCATTGAGTAATGGCACTACAAATGTCTTTCTAATAACAGCAATGTAACTCGTTCAGTAATGGCAATACAAATGTCTTTCTAATAACAGCAACATAACTCATCCAATAATGACACTACAAATGTCTCTCCAATAACAGCAATGTGACTCATTCAGTAATAGCACAGCAAATGTCTCTCCAATAACAGCAATGTGACTCATTCAGTAATGGCACAGCAAATGTCTCTCCAATAACGGCAATGAACTTGCTGCTGCTTATTGCCCGCCGTCTGCCAGCATCGGGAGTGACTAAGGATTCCATGTTCAATAATTACACATTTTCTAGTTGCCTGCCAGAGGAGAAGGCTAAGATGTTGCTTGTGGTGAAACTGACAAAAAAAGAGATATTGCGGCCATTTCAGCCAATTACTGGAAGAAACTCGATCAGTCTTTCTAATAAGCGTTTTTTTAAATGTTGATTCCACTGTAGTCATTTTTTACTTCCACTTTGCTATCATTTTGACTAACAACTTCTAAAATTTTCTCACTGACTGATTTCTTCTGTAAATTCTTATACATAATAATCCATCTTTCTAAAACATGATTCAAGAAGATCACGCTCACAGGTAGAAAACTCAATTATAATCAGGTTAATTTGACTACAAAATCGTTTACATCACTCTTTGTCGTCTAATTACTCTATATCATGCACTATCTCCCTACCAAATTTAGCAAATAATCAGTCTGGTATACTAGTCCGATAAGAGCTTTAGGAACTACGCACATTTGATTTGTACCGAATGATTCAGAAGTCCACTGAACTCATGTTCAGTGGACTTCCCCGCTCATGAAGTCCCCTCATGAGTAGACTTCTCCGCCCATGCTGCCAACAAGTGTACAAATATTCCTTGTCATAATGACTAAAGAACAAGAATATTTGAGAATGTAGACATGTGTAAATGTGAGAAAGTAAGCGAGTGTCTCTTATCTCGTGTCTCATGCCTCGTGTCTCGTGCATCGTTGTGTCTCATATCCCACGTCTTGCATCTCGTTTCTCGCATCTTGAGTCTCGTGCCTGGTGTCTCATGTCTCATGCCTCGTGTTTCGTGTCTCGGGATTGTAATGATGTTGTGAAATTAGCAGCTCTCCTGTCCAGTCGAGTTACTGATGCTGCCCAGAAATGACGCCAGAGAGATCGTGACATCTTTTGATATAATTCTCCCAGAAATCACTGAATCGAATGACTTGTTTGATCATGACCAAGCAGATTGATTGGTGTCTAGAATCTAACGAGTAAAACGTTATCAAAATTATTCGATATTATGTATGTATGTAATTGAGAATGTTCACTGATTAGTGCGTACATATGATAAAATAAATAAATATATACAACCATTATTTTTAGATTAAACTGACGATCACTTGTGATATTTCTAGGTATCGAAAGACGTGCATCCACAAGGGTACATTTAATTTATTCAATTATGATTGACCACTACAACTTGCTAGACATTACTGAGGGTCAAGTAGCTTATATACTGTATCATAGACATGACTGTGTGACGCGACTGAGATGTTTGGATGTGACAGTGACGGGACTGAGATGTTTGGATGTGACAGTGACGCGACTGAGATGTTTGGATGTGACAGTGACGCGACTGTGATGTTTGGATGTGACAGTGACGTATGTGACACATTAAGACACGACGAAATGACTCAACTAGTAAGTCTTGATACGACTGTGTGACGCGACTGTCCCTCCAGAGTTCCCACTTTCCCCGGCGCGAGACAGTTACTGGAGAAAGTCAGCATCGAAAGTTTGCTCGCTCAGAAAAAGGAGAGCCAGCCAACAGTCTGCATTACTGGAGGCACTGAGGCCGTAAGATGAGTGAGGCATGATAGAAATTGAGAGAGCTATGGGTTAAGAGTAGTATGGAACTTCATGTGGAGGTTATGAGGTTCAGTGGGTGATAGTACGGCTGGTGAGGTGCACGTAAGCCACCAGTAAGTAAAGGAAACTGTGACAACGAAGATCATAGTAGAACTTGGGTAGATTAAGACGATGATACAAGAGATTTGTCATGAACATATGTAACTTTTTAGATTTGGCTTGTACGGGTGACATAGGCCGATGTATGTTTATATATATATGTATGTACAGTATATGTGTATGTATGTATGTATGTATGTATGTATGTATGTATGTATGTATGTATGTATGTATGTATGTATGTATGTATGTATGTATGTATGTATGTATGTATGTATGTATGTATGTATGTATGGATGGATGGATGGATGGATGTAGGATAGATGGATGTATGAATGGATAGATGGATGGAAGGGTTAATAGGAGCTCTCAATAAGAGAAACATGGTTGTTAGGAGAGTAAGTGCGTGTGTTTGCTATTGAATGTAATCAAGAATACTCACCGACCGGCCACTAATTTTCCAAGCGAGGCCAAATTTCATTCCTAAACTTTCTGGAGAAATGCATGGATTACATGAGAGACCTCGCTGCAATGACGTGGCTGGTTTAAACCAGCTGAAACTACAAGGCCCTGTTGCAGATGATTAGTACGTTGTCTGATTCAAAAGAGGCTCATGTGCTGAGCTAAAACACAGCGATGAATTGTGTGTATGCGCTAACTAAGTCAGCATCCTTCCTTCCTTCCTCGTCCCACCCACCGGTGAGTGTCACGATCATTGTTTCATTATAAGTATACCATTAATATGTAATATGAGGGTGCGATGAGGGTTATAACATAAACACGTAGTTTTCAATTACAATGACTGGGATATGTAGGTCAAACGGTGCTTGTGTTTTAGGGCTTTCTTCAGGTGGGGACATGAAAATATCATGCATAAATTCTTCGTCTATTGAGGTCTTAGAAATGACCATATGGCGTGAACGTGATTGTGTTACGGGAATGAGACAGGCTGCTTTTGCTCATGGAAACTATCAGCCATGGCGACAAACACAGATGACGACTCCGCTCACACAGGCAGTAATATAATCAAGTCAAGTAAATTGTCTGCCTCCATTTAGTATTTTACTTCTATGTTATTGTATGAATTCATCCCCCAAGTATCGTTATCATGGATGTATTCTAGTATATTCTCATTTATGTATAAGTTAGAAACATACAAATAAGATAAGATAGAAACACACTATAAGAAGAAGTTCGATTTCCTTACAATCTCCGTCGATTTACTCTATGTCCTCTTCAGAGATAAGTGAACCTTTGAAAACTATGTGCATCATTAGACGCTATCGTGAAAACCATCTCGTGAGAACGCACAGTTGCAACGAAACAAAGAACCAGAGAGGAAAACACAACATTGACTGATTTAGTTGTAAGAACTTCGTAGTTGTAAAAAGAAACTTTGTAATTATAGAATTCGTACACAGAATAAAAAATTGAACGTTTTGCTTGTACAGTAAACGAAGGATGCAAATATCATATTTCGAAGAATATTTCATGGGGAAATAACTACCATTGTATTTTCATGTGGCAGCTTGAACATAAAGTTACGTGAACCATCTGAACAAGTTATCACGAAACGTTGATGAGGAATCTTGTCTCAGGCATTAATTTAGACTTATATGGATACTAAGTATCAACAGATGTTAGGCGTCATTCTCTATTAGGTTTCATCGTCTGCTAGGTGTCATCATTTAGTAAATGTCATCATCTGTTAGGTGTCATCGTCTGTTAGGTGTCTTCGTTTTTTAGACGTCACTTCATTCATCTGTTCGAAATAATTTCTCTCAGTGCAGCACTTTGTTAGTAATTTATTTACGCCTTTGACATAATTTTCGTCCACATAATCCGTTCTAATTCGTTCGTTTTGCACTTAACAGCTAAGAGTGCTGTCAAAGCATCACTTGAAATTTGTTTCAGTGTATGAAGAAGGTTGCTCGTAAAGCAGCCTGTAGGTAAGAGAGGTAGTTTTTTCTCAAACTTATTCACTACTCAAGACAAAATTGTGGCCATTAACGCGAACCTGAAAACGAGTGCTCAAAATTCAAGCAATTTTTTTATGAAAAAGTGTTTTGTTAACTTCAATTCAGAAATAACTTATGCATGAGCTCATGACCGGGTATTTAGAGAAAAACATCATCAGTTTCTATTTTATTATATTATATACCCTCCCTGATATAGTGGAAGAAGTTCTAAGAGCATCTTGTTCAACCTTGTAGAAATACATGTTCAACAGTGAACTAAAACTGTCTATTTTAATTCATGCCAGGTGATATGACCAGACTCGAGGGAATTTCATGAATTCTTCCCATCAAAAAACTGAAATTCAATGCACGTCAATACTTAAGGCTACTGGAACTGGATAATTCTCGCGACAAATTTAATTTGTTGCAAAGCTAGGAGAAGTCTTGTAACATATTTCTTTCAACAATTGGCCACATGTAACATCAGAAAGTAAATTGTGGGAGTTGTAAGAATATTAGTAATCGGAAGAGTTGGCTTGAATATATACTCAGTACAATTTATAGAGGTACAAATTACAATTTGCTTTTTGAAAATATAACTCATTTTGTTGTTTTATCTTTTATTGTGTCAAAGTTTATGCAAAAATGAGCCAGTTTTGATATTGTTTAAATGTACAAGTATTTATTTTTCCTAAGCGTTTCGCACATAATTTTTTTGCAAGATATCATTTCATTTATGATGAAGAAATCTTATTAATAATAAATAAATAATTAATGAAAACGTTTTAAAGCAACTGCCTGGTTAGAATTTTTTGAGAGATTTCTTTAAATGAATCGTAGGGCTTGATACTTAAATGCTTATCTAAATTTCCGTAGATTTAATTTACATAACTTTCTATATTTCGTATGAAATTTTCTAAAATATTCTATTCTTCACGTTATTGAAAAATATCTATGTATTGGAGCAAATTTTTCATTGAATATACGCGATAATATCTATTTATCCTTTAACAAGGACACCCCTAATTCCTTGGATGAGCGAGGTCCCTCCCTTGGATAAGGAACCCCGAGTTTTGGAAAAGGAAACTCCACTATTATTAGGTAATTTTATATCCTTCTTAACTCCTAGATCATGAATATCATTGCAGTGCGTGTACGTGACTAAAATGTATGTGCGTGATTGAGGTGCCTGTGTGGGATTGATGTCTTTCCTTTAGACGGCGTGGCTCCTGACTAACGACACAAGAATGGGCTAAACAGCTCGTTTCTGTTGCCGTATTCTATTTTTATAGTCAGCTGAATGTTGTGTTTGAATTTTCCACTAATAACCAAGCCACATCGGAAGCGTTACTTTTGATAACAATAACAGTTGTTACCCTTGCTTACTAATTATAATCATCAGTGATACTTTTTTTTTCATAGAACTGGAAGTTTTTCTCAACATTATCAAGAGATGTAAGCTATCACTGGAAATTGATCCGATCATCTGACTTAACCAGAGTCACCTGAGTTAAGAAGAGAATATCACAGAATAAAGCAATAGGCATGAGCCGATTGGTCCATTTTTGGGTTGTTACCTAAGTCCCATGACGTCTAAAGTAAAGACATAAATCAAGCACAGACACCGCCATGCACCTCCAGCCATTTCAGTCACGGACACGCACTTTACTCATGAACAGGCATTTCAGTCAAGCACTTGTACAGCAATCATACAACAAATAAGGATATAGGCCCCAACAGATAAGGATATAGAATCAGTGCGTTACAATGCTAGGGAGTTCCTTATCCAATATTTGTCAAGAGGATTTTTTAATGTGTTCACAGTACCAGCAAAAATTTAGAGCTTGGGATGTTTTAAACTTTTTTATTATGAGTCTTCGCCCGTTACCTCGTTTCTGCACTGACTCGGGTCAGCTTACGCAACCCAGATCACATGACGTCACACAGATCACCTGACGTCACACAGATCACCTGACCCAAACCAAGTAACCTGACGTGCCCGGATAACGCTACCTAAAGCAACAACGTTTCTCGTAGAATTGGAACTGGAAAATTTTATCGTAGACCAGGGAGTAGAATTAAGAAGGAAGTTGCATATATCTTTCGTTTGCAAAAATAGGAGTGCAGGTGTCTCAAATGCAAAAGTTTGTTGCTTGTTGCGGCTTTGGTGCTATATATTTTTTTAAAATAACATCTGTTATACGAGGTACGAATTCTGTTGTCTCGTGTATGGATATTACATGAGAAAATTCCTCCCTGTAGAATCTCAGCATGTCAGCAGTACTTGACATTTTGTAAATCAATAAAGTCATAATCAAAGATCACCATTAAATGTTATTAACTGACGTATTCGTGTTCTTCCAGTGCACTTTTACAGTACACTGATGGTAAATCTCATTTGAAAACTTCGTTTATTCTTTTGGCAAATACCTTAGCGAGGCGTCTGATTTATGCAATAGTGGGTGTATGCACCGTTCACGCCTCCCTGACTCTAACTTGTATCCAATCCAAGGTTAATTTAAAGAATGTTTTCAGTTAAAGTAATACTCATTTGCCGTTCTTGTATGCACCCTTTTCTGCATCAAAATGATGTACGGATAAAGGACTAGATCATTTAATTGAGTTTTGAAATTCAAATGCTGAAGCCGACAAGATTTTGCCTACTTAAGAGAAACGAGTACGATTGTAGCATTATAAAAATGAGCGATGTTCTGTCACTTCCAAGCAAACAAATTATAAATCGAAGTTTATGAGCAAGAGTTCAAAAGCATTTTCGAAGAAATGTGTGTCTGCAACACCTCGTTATAGCAATTAGGATTTGCGCTCGTATGTCAAAACCGTCTTAAAAACTCAGAAATAGAGGAATATTTCAATGATTTCGGGCTCTAGTAGTAGTCAGAAATTTAATTCAGAACTACCAAGAATCGCTGCAACGCGGCTTGTAAGGTTGACTTGAGAGTAATTTTAAAGAATTTTAACGAGTCACACCGACACTATCTCGTGAAAATTTTTGAGAGTGGGACTGTTCAATTTGTCGGCAAGAAGATCAGTATGATTATTTGCTCCATGTTTTGTTATTTTCATTGGTATTATAAACAGTCATAAAATTCCTGAAAAAACTATAACTTTTCGGGAAAAATCAGTTTAATTAATTGAAGAGAAAATAGACAACTACAATAACTAAGAGGGTATATTTTAAATGAAACGCTGAAAAATGAATGGTTACTATTAATATACTTTAAAGCAACGTGCTTTGCTGTAATTCGACTAAGATGAGAATGGAGTGTTTTCATTGCTTAATCGCCCAAACATGACGTAGCAGTAATTCTAAAATGAGATAAAATTCTAAACACTTAAAAATACTCATATAGAAAAAAGTTTCGTGCAGAGCTAATAGATCGAAAAGGATTCAGGAAAAGAAAACAAGAATTCAAGCGTCTAGAGTCTAATCCAAATTTCAGCTATGATATTGTAAAATAAATGGTAAAACATATTCAATGAAAAGGAATCGGTGTATGGAAAATGAGTAATGGTTTGAAACGTTCAAGTTAAATATGCTTGATATGTTTTTCTATAGCACTGTGGTGCACGAACTAGTACTTAGCATATCTGTAAAATTACGTTTGAATGGTGCTGGAATATTATTACTAAAATCAATTTCAATTTTCAACGAAAATTGAAGCAGGTAGCCAAATGATGATATTGTTCTGTATTTTACGTTTTAGATTCAGCATTTGCATGGTAAGATCGTCACTTATTGTTAATCTGCATCATGTTTTTTACCAAGCCTCTGCAGCAGAAAATGGCATACCTTTAACTCGTATCGGCTGAGATCGCCCAGTTTACGAACTGGCTAAACTGGTATCGATCTCGACAACACTTTGCTTTTGTTACTAGTGTTGATTATGATTATTACAAATAAAAACAGAAAAAGTGGTTCTGTTGAACCAATATTTTAGTTGAAAGGCGTCCACTTAAATGTCATCCATAAATACGGGAACTTGAAGAGAATTTATCAGTTTTCGGCACCACAGTCGCATAAAGAACGTACAGAAGCCTGATCCAAATCATCAGCTGCTAGATTCTAATCATCGTCTATGAATTAGCAAATGTCGTACGAGTGGACTACTGATGTGTTTTTATCGGGTTTCTAAAGGTTACTTCTCACCAAACTCGATCGCAGAGTCTCCGAAGAGAGATTTGCTTAATGTCTCTTCGGCAAAAAAACTACCGGACGGCTGTTGACTGGGAGAACACCCGTTATATGGTGCTCCCAAATAATTAATATATATGCAGGGTTAGCACTAACGATGTTCAAATATCTGTCTGACCTTCCAAAAATCGCCAGAAAGTTTTGATACGAGTGTGAGCCAATAGAAAGACCACTTCTTGATCTCTTGCAAATTTCTTAGACTTTCTGATAGGCTCCATCGCAAATGGTGCACCACATGCATGGATCAACTACTAATCTAGGCTCAAGGTTGCCAATTTAAATAAGAAAACTGAATGTTACTTTTGATTATCGAGCAAGAACGCCTAAAGTATAAATAAATCTTTCAAGATATTAACAATTTTTAGAAAACAGTTTGCAGTCATTTGCCTGCTGACTAGAGATTCATATCACCCAACAGAATAAAATTAAGAAGCAATGGCACTTTGTGTCAAATTGTTTTAATAAATAACACTCCTACAAATCACATCACAAAGCTATATTGATGAGTCGCTAGGAGAAAAAAACGCTTTAAATCTTTTAAGCAGACTTACGAAAGGGATTTCGACCTCGAGAATGCCAGCCAGTTTTGCTTACTCGTTTGAGTATTAAAGATGCATTTTAAAGCGAGTACTTAGAGTAGAGCACTTCAAAATGCTGCATTAGATTATAAGACAAGATGTGAATTCTTTTTTACGATTGTTCAGAATGTACAAGACTGACAAAGCGACAGAGGTGAGCTTGGCTCACAGTGTGAATAAAGGAAACACAGAAAGGGGCCAAAATACGACAAAAAGAAACTTCATATGTTTAAAAGCACATAGTAGAGTTATACCTAATGTATAACTACAGAAATTCACTCATATTCCTGAACAGGATTACACGTTTTGGATAACCTTTAACGTTAAGAATTTCATCTTTTTTCAATGTAAATAATCACACCTGTGCTAAGAAGAAAAAAACAAATAAATGTGTGTGACATAATACCCATTAAATTACTACCTCATCTCGTGTCTCGTATATCTTGTGTAAATATTCAAGCATCCTTAATTCGATGCCCTCCATGGATGAGAAAAGATAATTATTCTTGAATGCCTTACTTTTGGCACATCACTTGTTAAGAAGATGTTACCTAAATTTTATGATTATATGATTATCTTGTTGTAGTTTGTGGGCATTAAAAGTCGACATAAAAGACTGTTCTCAATTCAGCTAATGGAGACACAAGCAAATATTGCACTGAGTTGAATGCTGAAAATATTGTTACCAGATGAAGGCACAAGCAGACGTTGAACTGAATTGAACTCTTAAAATATTGTTGCCAGATGAAGGCACAAGCAGACGTTGAACTGAATTGAACTCTTAAAATATTGTGACCAGATGAAGGCACAAATAAGCGTTGAACTAAATTGAACTCTTAAAATATTGTGACCAGATGAAGGCACAAGCAGATGTTGAACTAAATTTAACTCTGAAAATATTGTGACCAGTTGTCATGTTCGTTGTTCTGGTGAAGCGCAGTTACATGGTTGAAAGCTCTGTGAACTGAGGGCAATACAAACTAATTCTACTGTATAATAGGATTCACTGAAAAAAACACTAAATATCACAATCTGTACAGTAGTCGCCTAGCAATGTAACTGTGAACACCGGTTGTATCAAATTATCGTTCTAACAAGTTGAGTGGAAGATTGCAACATATTATATAAATACCAAAGAATTCTTCAAAATTATTTAATTAAACTGCCGTTTTACTTCTATGCATCACATGATATTCACTCTTAAACTGTACATTCTGAATTTAAATTTACAGAATGTAAAAAAGTTCACACTGTTTTTCAACTCCTGTCCAACAAAGACAAACATAAAAACACAATGGATTACAAGAGTATTTTTCTATTATGCTAATGCTGTTTAGCCTTTTTATACATTTAGAGCTGCATAGTAATCTTTGGAATATGATGTTAAAAATATCATAGATGTTAGTTTTCTTTGAGAGAAGCTCTACTCTCGAACTCCTGTTTCGGTCAAACAGCATCACAGCATCCAAGTGATGTACTTGTTGAATAAGAATTACCATACGCAAAGTGATGCACTTGTTGAAATAAGTATTACTACGCTCGAAGTGATGTACTTGTTGAATAAGTATTACTATACTCGAAGTGATGCCTTGTTGAATTAAGTATAACTACACTCGAAGTGATGTACTTGTTGAAGTAAATATTACTATACTAGAAATTATGCACTTGTTGAAGTAAGTATGACTTTACTAGAAGTGATGCACTTGTTAAAGTAAGTATTACTATACTCGATGTGATGCACTTGTTGAAAAAAGTATTACTATACTCGAAGTGATGCACTTGTTGAAGTATTTATAGAAGTGATGTTTCAGTCGACCAATAGTTTTTAATATGTATAGTATATCCTGACCGGACATGAACATTTTCTAGTAGTACCTCCCACTACAAGTTTCTAGTTCGGGTTCATGCGCTCTCTGCCTCGAGGCCCCCCGGTTGCCGCCAAATGTTGTCCTTGACTTAGTGCTTCAATGTCATACTTTTACTGAAATTTCTTTTCATTCGCTTTCTTTTCCGAGTAAATCTCTTAAAGGACAGCAACTGAAACTGAGAGAAATTAAAATGAAGTTATATGTTATTGATATGGTGAAGAAACTTGACTTAACATGAAAACTTGAAAAACTATAATACATCCCGACAACACAGAATTTGAGCTGTCACCGATGATGCCCTTTTTTCATGCCTGAGATAACAAAACTTGAACATTCATTTGCACGAAGAAAATTTTGGTCCCAATATATTTTAACCATAAAAATTTGCTAGGCACTTTTCAGAATTGTCTTTCTTTTGTCTTTCAAATTTGAACTAGGGTAGAAACCGAGCAAAACTCAAGCTACAACCCCGTTCAAGGATTTCACAGTTCCCCCCAGCTGAAACAAAATTTGTGTCAGAGCGAACTTGACTCATTGACTCAAATTATTAGTACTGATACTAAGTTGGGTATGAAGTGAGAAGACAATCACAAACAACAACTCTCTGGAGGAAAATTGTATAATCGATTGCTTTTCAAGGTCTTTGCCAACGCTCTCACTCTTACAAAGTATTGATATCAATCATGATTTCTTGCTGCATCTGAAGCACTCACTTTCACCGAAACTCGTGATTTGGGGCGGTGTCTGACGTCGTCTACTGGTTATTTATTCAACATACACAAGATATTATTAGTATTGGTGCTCACAATTTTCAGTAACATTGGATTGGCGAATTAAATTTCCTTTTATTCAAATTCGAATGACCCAATAGAAATAATGAACTCGATCAATATTAAATTTCTCACTCATGTAGGACCTTTTCCCATTATATCCTAGAAATGAGATGTAATAACACTCGTACTTAGTCTAGAATAATTTAAATGAATTAAGAAACTTCAAGTCTTTTTCACTATTTGTTAAAATATACTCGAAGTATTTTGTAATTTGTTTCGAGATATGATTTAGGTGCCAACCCTCTGTACTGCTCTATGAACCGAAATGAGCAGCGTACACCTGGTGGCTCAGGTTGTGACAAACTTGCAGTGTTTTGCTTCAAGTACTCAACTTGAACCCCAAGGAAAGTCATATATCTGGGACTCAGGTCACCACGGCCCTTAAAATGAAAAAAGTGCAGTGAGATTGCGACTCAAGCGAGTAGACCTCCGAAAGGTCTGAAGTTAGGACCAAGCGCGCTTGTGCACGACCTAGCGACTTTCCCGCCAAAAGTATGACTCTTCCTCAGAGCGTCATCTCGTGGCTGGCCAAACCACTCTCCCAACCTCTCCCACCTTCTTTCCGGCCATTCTTTTTCCTTCTGATTTTCGTTCATTCTTTTCACTCTACTAGGAAAGTTTCGCAGAATTTTTTTTCTATGCCTGCAGTATAACGACTTTCATTTAGTTTCTTTATTTATCTCTGCCAATGAATATTTTTTTGAGTACTCTTTTCACATATCTAGCTTTTTCGCATCCGCCTTGCACTTAAGATTAAGGCTCGAGAAGCCCTACATTACGAAACTTTTTTTTTCAAAGTTTGGTTTCGAGTTTTCATGTTATAAAAGTGGTCCGATATGTGTACATGTATTTTCGTACATATTTCTCAAACTAAATAGATTCACGCATAGAATTTCGCAAGCTCCGCATCACTAAATATCTCTCATTTAATTAAGGGCAAAACTGAACTGAAGGTCACCAATCTTCTCGAGCTATACCGAGAAAATGCTTCTCCTTCGAGCCCAGCATCCTAAAGGATCACAGGGTGAGATGCGGAGATCAAATTAACTTGCGATTACGTGTCCTTAACCCTGAGCGTCTTTAACCTCCCGATAACGCACAATTTGTTTTTTGTGATTCAGCGTCTTTGCATGGCGTTCTTTAATTTTTCTCATACGCATCCGGTCCCAAGCCATTGCCGTGAGCAGGAAGGTAGAAGTACGCCGCTCTTTGACCTCCGTGACAATTAAAGACCTTTCGGTGCTTCCTATTTTTCGGAGTGTCGATCGTGCAATGAAGGAGGGACATCCTCTTTAGCTGCTGCTGCTGCTGAAGGTGATGGACTAGTGATGGTGATGCTATTGGTGTCGCTGATGATAGCGATACTACAGCTGAAGGTGGTAGAGCTAATTTTGCAATTGCACAATTTTCTAATGGTGCGGGGGCTGTACGTAATACTGATACTAGTTTTGCTGATGATGTACAGTATATGCTGCTATTACCAGCACTGATATTGGTGCTGTGGATGATGTAGAGGCTTGTAAGGCGCTGCATATTGCCTTTGAGAACAATTGTTCAAACTGCCCCTATGTTGTTGATACTAGTTGTGAAGCAGGTGGTGAAGCAATTTCTGTAATATTTGCTGGTAGTAGTCGTCAAGGTAATTTTGCCTTACACTAGTACTGGATAACCCTACCGCTGCTAGTAATGACCCATGATTACCAGGAAGAGTTCGTGCTTATAGGTACTACTTTCAGTTTGCAACAACTAGAATAGAATAGAATAGAATGAGGCAATAGGAACGAACCTTCTGGGCCATTCTTGGGTCGGATAATTACTTCGATAATTATTCGGTTGTTTACCCTAGTCCCATGCCGTATTTCTAGCCGCGTCAACCATGTCGGCAGCGGGATTCGAACCTGGGTCTTTCCGCTCGCAAGCAGATTCGCTCACCAGTCGACCAAGCTGGTGATACCAGTCGACCAAGCTGGTGATGTCGACCAAGCTGGTGATGTCGACCAAGCTGGTGATAGTCGACCAAGCTAGCGAACAGTGACCTAAATAACTCACGAATTAGGTGAGAACAAGCTAAATGTGCGGACTACGCGGAAGGAAAGTAGCATTTCATCTCTCAAGTTCCAGCATCGAAGTGCAACCTGTAAGGTAGCTGGTTTTCCCTGATGACGCTACTTTAACTCCAGTGTCACTACATGCATTTACGCCAATACCTCTATCTAACTCCACTCCTACCATATACTCACATATACTACTAATCTAACTACTGCACCTTTATGTGTTCGACAATTGTTAACCTGTGTAACATGTGTGCCACTGAAGTTTCTTCAGTGTCGCTAGAGCAAGCGCCAGAGTGATGGAATATTTGGATAAAACCTCTAATCTGTCCGGTGCTATTATGTCCACGCCAATGGATCCATCACCTCTACGCGTACTCCAGTGTTGCTAAAAATTCCCATACCTCTGCCCATTCTCCAGAGTTGCTAAGTAAATTCAAGTGGCTCTACCCATGCTCCAGAGCTACTAAGTAAATAACAGTTGTTCTATCCATGTTCCAGCGCTATTAAGTAAATTACAGCGGCTCTGCCCATACTCCAGCGCTTCTAAATTGATTCCAGTGCCTTTACTCACACTTCAGTGCTGCTAAATAAATTCCAGTGCCTCTATGTACACTCAGATGTCTCGGCTCATGTTCTAGAGTCGCAACCTTTGTTCCAAGGTCACAAGTCCCACTTCAAAAGTTTATACTCTCACTCAAGGATGGCTTCATTGACTTCTTTAGTGTCACTACTAGCTCCCTGTAGTGTCACTCCAGCTTCCCAGTACTGCTACTCCTACATTCAGGTGTTGGCCTGTATTATTGCTACTCCAACCTACCAATACTGCCACTTCAACCTCTTAGCCGCTACTCCCACTCCAGAGCTGGTCAGCCAGGGCTTGAAGAAATAATTTCTTCTTATTTTAGACTCAGCAGCCGCCTGGACGATGCCCTCGGCAGCGTCGTGATCCCGACAGCAGCCGTCGGCAGTCTTAATATTTATCTCCATTGCCTCACTTAATTTCGTGTAATCGCTTTTGCAGTTTCCCGATAATTTAGAGTCAGTTCAAGAGGCTCGCTGCTACTCTGAGGATTTGGTCGTTTCCATAAGCGGCGGAGGTATAGAACGCATGACTATTTGGGAATAAAAGTAATGGATTATTTTATGTTCGTGGTGGTGTTGGTGCTGAGAGTCCTGAAATTGGTGCTAGTAGAAAAATTGGGTTAAGCGAGTCTTGCGTATTGAAATTTCTGTCGAATTTGCTTTGACTTCAGTGCAGAGATTGCACTAATATTTAGTGCGTTAGTATGCTAAACGTAGAGTAATCAGTATGATAAATGAAATCATAGTGAAAAATCATTTATAGAATTTTATCAATGTATAAAGACAACACTAGTGTATTTTTGCATTGAAAAAAATAGTTTACGAGTATGCTATAGAAATACAAGCTCATAGCGTAGAAAGTGATAGTTCCCTCGCTTCCCACTTCGATAATTCCCTCGATAATTCCCACTTCGATAGTTCCCTCTTCGATGGTTCCCACTTCGATATTTCCCACTTCGATAGTTCGATAGTTCCCTCGTTACCCACTTAGTTTGCACTAGATATCCATAGTTTACTCTAGATATCGATAGTTTACTCTAGACATCCATAGTTCACGCTAAATATCTACAGTTTTAAATATCGTTCTTTCCAATGTGCTTTAAAAATATCGACTGCTGGCAAAAAATATAATTTGGTTGTTATTTTAAACAATGACAATACTAGTATATTTTTAGGTAAAAAATGAACGTTTGTTCATGCAAAAAAACGGAAGAGAAGAAAATTGCACTCAAGAAAATAACAATTTAAAAGATTTTGATAGACTTGGTTTTTGGATCCCGTACAATGTTCATATTTTAAAAAGTTTAATTAAGAAATAGAAGATGTTCAACTGGCACATGCACCTTAAAACGAGCTCAGATTGGCGAAAAGTTAATTAAGTCTCAGTAATTTCAGTCGTCTCCATGAAAATACATGATAATTATCAGCTACTCATTAGAGTAATTCATTTAGGTTGAAATATAATTTTGTAACTTTGAGATGATGTTCATGTGACACTTCGACCTTTGTCATATGTCTGAGAACGTGGGTCGGTGAGTCTTGATGAAAAGGTCGTGCCAGTTTGACCAGTCAAGACGAATGACCATTTTATTGTTAAAGACCTATTTTACTGAAGACTTTCATTATTTTTAGTAAGATTTGGCTTTAAATAAAGTAAAGACGAAAATGTCAGAGATTAACTCTTCTTTGAAATGAAAAATTAAAATGAAGAGGCATGAAAATACGACTATAATTTTAATTACTGCCATTCTACTCTGTGGACAGATAGCGACACGGAGAGTCATTTTCGCTGGATGATGAAAACAACTGAGAAAGACGTATAGGAGAAGAACATCAAGCAGAAAGGCATACCACAATCTCTGCCCTTACATAGTGGAGGAAATTGTATACTACTCTTGCCAATTGTGGGGTATCTCTTTTTGAAAGATAAAGGTCTGGAGCATGACGTTCTAACATACTGTATTTATAATTTCAGAGGTGTAGTAGTTGGTGTAAGAGTAGGGGGAATGAATTTGCAAGTCAATAAGTTTTATACCAAAATATTGAAAGGTATTTTTATTTGAAATATTTTTGGCTTCCAAATTTCTAAATGAAAACTTTAATAAAACCATACCGAAAAATGTTTTTGAATTTATACCCTCGAGCTATTCTTTGACATGGCTATGGTCAAGATTAGATGTCCTTTTACTCATTTCTTTCCCATGTTTTTCATTCTTCATATTTTCAATGCTGCTGAAATTGGTTTCCTACGTTTATATTTACAATATTTTACCATTTATTAGTGAGATAATATTGTGTAGCATGGTTTGACGTACAGATGTGAGTTAAGAACTACCACGTGCGTCCTTAGAGCTAGCTATGCGTTGAGTACACCCAACCACCCCGGCCCCGTCACCTACCACCACTACTGGGGGGTCACACCCATCTCGACCGTCCCTTTCAGAGAGATTCCCACGACCCCGACAGACTTGTGAACTATGAAGTTCTAGTGCCTCTTCTTTCTCGTCTTCTTCTTCATCATCTTCTCGCCGTTCTTCTTCCCATCGCTTTTCTTTCATCTCTTTATTCTTTGCTACTTATTCATAATCGTTTTCTTTTTTCAATTTATGTTTACTTTGTCGATTCATGAGTTTGATTTTTTCATGCCTCATGTTTTTCTTCTCCGATTGGTTTTCGAATTTTCCTCCTGTTCCTTAATATTCCTAAGTTTTTCTTTATTCTTCAATAAAATCGAATACATTTGTAGAAATTAATCTCGTTCCCTCCTTCAACATTCGTTTTTTATTTGTGTTACAATTTCAACTGTTTTTTCTTTTATAAATGAGTCATGCATTTAATCTCGCATTGCTTCAGTATTCATGCCAGTTCATGCAATAAGTTAAACAGAATTCTTGATTTTTCTTTTCGACCTCAAATCATTTTCTAACCAACATTCTTTTCAAAGCACTTCTCAATTTCATCTCTGCTCACATGTTAGGATGACTTCACCACGATCGAAAATTTGCAGCTGATAAACAGAGGCTTCCACTGACTTAGTTGAAAGCAGTTGTTGCAATAAAATACTTCATCCCAAGCAATGAATGTTATACCGATATCCGAGGAGTTTTTGAAAAACACAATTTTACTCCCGGGTGCTTCGTGACTGTCTCTGTTGCGTTCAAAAAATAGTGCATCCTTTTGAAACTCTTCAGCCTGCGTATAGGGAGTTAATGCGTGTCTTGTCTTTCCCAAATGACGACTGGAAACATTTCACAAGATCTCACCTTACGAGTCAGGGTCGTATGTATCCTTAAATGCGCAATGTCTGTGAGCCCGAAGCGGAAAAATCATCAAAATATGTAAAAAAATCACAAAATGTTCTTGATTTGGGTTAACTGACCCAGATTTCATTATAATTTCATTTGCATCGTGTTTTTGGCAGGTTGGTTGTAAAACATGATACACTGAGAGACCAAAGTAACAATGCAATTTTGGATCTATAAGATTTTTTTAGAAATAATTTTAATGATTTTTGAGTACCATAATCAGAAGCATAACTGTTTTTTTCTGAATTCATTAGTCTAAACTATGTCACAATCAAAAGTAAAACTAAACATGCACGGTGTATCCACTGATCATTTAGGGTAGGTGTGAGTATTCATATTCAGTTAATATTCAAATTCAGTTAGTAGTTATTTTCAGTAGATAGTAATATTCAGTGGGTATTAAAATTCAGTGGTCACACATAGTATGTAAGTGGGAATTCAAATCATTGTTTTGCTTGCAAGCGTATTAACAATTTGAATAAAATTATATGAAATATTCAGTGAGAACCGGGAACAAATGACCTCTGCTCGGACTATTTATCTGGCTTGTATGTAGACCCTGCGCTCCAATGTCCCACGAAAGCGTAATTTATGTATGTACGAGTATAATCTACAGCACTGAGAAAAAGGCTGCGCTGTATTGCATCTCTCAAAATGCATAGACAGGTTCACGATCGTAGCGTTTAAAGCTCAGAATTTTAAAGCTTGAAAAAACGAAAAGTTTAAAATCATTTTCATTTAAAATGTTTTCCTTATTCAGTTCCATAATTGGCATTCATTTGTGTAGTTTTCAGGTAATTTTGTGAGTCCATGACTTTTATATACAGTATGTCCCACAAAAACCCGAACCCGTATGTCCCATATCAGTAATATCATCATAAGAATACCACAAGCATTTAATTTCTAACAAAATTAGCCCTCAAAATTAATCTATAAAAAAAGCATACAATAAGTCGAACGATGGTATTACTGATACGGGAAAATAAATACTCGGTTCGGGTTTTTGTGGGACATACTGTATACAGGGTGGGGTATGATTCCTGTTGCATGTTTTCAAACTAATTGTAATAATTATTGTTTCTCAAATATTACCCAATCTAATTTTATAAAATTAATTATCAAGGGTACACCTAATTTTATGGAAAACAATTAGCCATTAACTATTGATAATCTCTGCAGAATTGATGTGAAATTTCCTGATTGAGAATCATGAAAAGGACTGAGTCTATCTGAAATATTCGAACTAGGGAGAAGCCTCAAAAAACAAGATGTTGATAAAAAGAAGAATTATTGTACTCCTTGCGAGAGTATCAAAGTTCAAAGTCAAAATTGAATAAATGCTAGGGAAAATACCCTTAGAAGTAGTTCGTACGGCCATTAAAGACTTTTCTAAAAGACTGTTCAAAGTCGTGAGGGCCAAAGGAAAGCATTTCGAATAATTATTTTTGTTGTCGTGGATTAGTAAATCATTTACTATTTGTTACAGTCAGGCCTTGAAATAAATGCCTTTTTTCAATAATTTTTTGTTGCTTTGTAACAGTATTTATGCCACACCCTGTATATAATATACCAACAGAATCATTTATACTCATCGCTATCTCTTGTAAAAAATGATCTTAAAATTTCTCAACTTCGATCATTTGCTTACAGCTAGACAAATTGCAAAGTTTGTTTAATGTCTAGTAGTTCTTGTGAAATTTTTAATAGTGCCTAGCTGGACGCTACAAAGTAATGCCTTTCAATTTTAACAAACGTGCAGTAAAAGTTGTCGTTTACTCTTTGAGGTACGTCGTTGTTCGGTGTTTGAGGTACATCGACATATATCATTTCTTATTATTTAACCATTGATAGATCTTGTAAGATTGATGTTCCTCTACTAGCAAATAAAAATTTGAGGGTTAAAATATATTTATTATTTTAGGTTTATTAACTACGAGCATGCGTTAACAATTTGTATATATAACACGTCATGTGTTCTTCTTCAGGACAGTGAATCATTTTATAATCTGAGTCATTTTCCGTGTTTGAATTCCTCTTCCAAACTTCATAGACGCTCTCCAAGTCTCCATGAAAGGCGATTATCAACATTGACTATCTACACGTGGGTGTCAGCAAGATTCTGATAGAAATATGCAGCATCATTTTCAATCAGCAGCTTTCAATCAGTTCAAATTTTTGAAATCATCTACCATACCAATACAACTATCGTTGTTCCTTATATAGTTGTGAACAAACGACCAACAAAAGCTGACAGAAGTATTTTTTTCGGAAATATTACTGAGTTCGAGTATTTTACTTTCTTATAGCCAAAGAATGTGAAAGTTATGAATATAATAAAAAATAATGGAAATATTAAGTACTCGAATGATTTCAATTTCTGTCAATTGTCATAACTTGCTTATGTAAATGTACATAAACTAATCTTAGCGTAAAACATAAATAATATTGAGACAAATGAGGCATTGAATAGTGTCATAAGTATTACAATAAAATGCATGTTGCAGCTCTAGAACAGTCAACCAACGATAATATCAATGCAATTACCTAGAATTTCAAGATTTCTGAATAAATTCGGACAAAGGAACGAGCAAGAAATAGGAACTGAGGTTCCCCAGTCACAAGGAGAATCATCAATTGGATTGTATTTCTACACAAGAGACTCGGAATAACGATGTAAATTAGCACGACTGCAGAGTTTATTGAACGAAACTAACATTTTGATGCTCACTCAGACGGGATAAATGTTGCGTGGGTCTGCAGAAACAGAGAAGTGTCTCGATTTAACGATGCCACCTAAAAATGTTAATTGCTTGTTCGCTTGAGAGACGTCACTTCGTGGTAAGCTTATATTAAAGGGCAGTAGAGTATTAACATTCTTACACAAGCTCGTCCAACTTGTGACTTGGGCGCTTTATTGAGACGCAAAACATCGCCGTGAACTCTAAAAATAAAACGACTAATTTTGTCCCCGAAATCGAACTTGGATCAGGAATTAAATTCGCAGCAATAAATTCTGAAGAACACAGAAACTATTTTCTTTGTTTCGCAAGTAAAAGACGTCAAACTGTTCAGATCAGTGAAAGTGTTTCTTTTGCACTGCCAGTGGAAATAAAAGATTTAGTTAAAGCACGTCTGTCGCAATCACCTCCCAATGAAATTTAGCATGCCCAAACAGATGTTCCTTCCAATTATATTTATGAATCAGGAACTTCTTTTTGTTTCCATGATAATGAGGTCATTCCACAGCTACCTTTTTGCATGTCTTACTCTTTGTATTGATATACCTCGGTTTCTCCTCAGAATGATACTATTTAATACGCTTAGCTCTTTAATAAGTGCTGTTACAATGCCGATTTTACGAAAGAGACGACGGAAAACTCAAGTGTACATAAATAAACTTCCTTTTTAAATGTTATCTAGGTTGTAACTTGGTGTAATCCTTTCTTGTTCACACTCGAACCATATTAGAATAACTTGAAGTTTGGAGCATAAATATATTCGATATGTTATAGTGTTAAGTGAGTTATGAATTTTTTGTGAGCCATCGTCAGATATTGAGGTTTTTGTAGTGTCTCAGTACTGCATGTAGATTTTGAATTTGGAGTTGAATTGTAGTGAATAATTTTAAATGGATACTAACAACCATTATTGAAAATATTTAAATGAATCAGAATGTAATACATGAGATAAATGTAGGAATATATTGTTTGAAATAACACAGAATAAGGATAAGATAATTTTGACAAGATTTCATAATCCCTTACCAAATCTTTCCTACAATGTATAGCTCAGTATGGACAATGTGCGTCTACATAAAACATTCTATCCATCGTATGGGGAGTCATTTAAAAATTTCGCCCAGGTTTGAGCAAAAAATGGTCGTATCAGCACAGCCAAAAAAATTTTCACCCGATAATATAACAAAATAAAAATTATGCGTACATTTTTTCCTTACGGACTTACGTTTGCGCGTAGATTAGCAAGAAATATCTCAGTATAATAATCTATACTAAAAACACAAAATGTTTTACCACCTGTCTTTTCACCCAATGCTTCTAAACAAGAACATGTGTACATTAATCATGAGATAAAGCAGATACTCAATACATTGAATTATTTGTTCATAACTGAATTAAACTATAACCAACTGTAAAAATAAACAATTAAGCTCAGATATACACGCAGCAAGGCCTACTATAACCAGGACGTGCATCGCCATGTAGCATTCTTAGTAACATAACATTTTCTATCGGACAAATTGATCAAAAATTACTTCTTTCAAGCAATAGAAGGGATAATAAGGTTTTACAGTGAATTTTAAATGGTTTAAAGCACTGTAATGCTTTGAAATACCAATTTTAACCGGACTTAACATGTGTTATTGTACGAGCTTAGTGGCCACTTTATAGAAAGCCGAGTTGCTGCAGTTTTAGACTTAATAAGTTGTTTATAGTTGAACCTTTTCCAATGCAAACAACTAAACATACAAACATTTACGCATATAAACAAACAGACATAGAAGCAAAAACCTACCAAACTGCAGCGATTAGTCAGCCAACCGGGCCTTCTTGACAGAGGTCTGAAGGAATGTATTCTTCTGCTAGTCTTTCTCTGAGGGGTTGACAGCAAATTTGAGGGGTTGACAGCAAATTGAGTGAGTGTAGTAGTCGTCAGAATACTGCCTTTCTTTGACTCGTACAGTTCCTTGACGTCTGCAAATGATGCCGTGTTTCATTGTCAAGACTGATCTTCTGGCCCTTCTCACTGATCCAGTGGTTGCGGATGCAGTTGTTTAGCAGATGTAGCTCCAGTTGTTTAGCAGATGTACTGTGTCAAAAAGGAGAAACCAGACACGCTCGTTGTCAAGAGGATGCTTGGCCGTGGCACTGCAATTACCTAGTGATTAGAATAGAAGTGGCCTTGCAGTCTCCGTTGTTCTCGGCCATGCCACTCAGCAAACCACCAGAAATTGAAACAGTTGGGCGAATCTGAACTTCATCTACCAAGAGAAACACATTCTTCTGTTGTAGTGTCTGGACTTTGTCAAATGTTTCCCTCAGCGCCTGGTCCTTGTCGATAGATGAAGTGATGTACTGCAGCTTGCGTTTGCATGGCAGCACCAAAAAGTCTCTGAGCTGTTCATAATAACACTTCGGGTATGATTGAAGAGCAAAACAATAATCATTCATGGAAAACTGCTTTTGTGATAAAAGTTCCAGCAGACGTCAAAAATACCAACTTTTTCTCCTTCTCGACGTCGACATAGGCTGACGTGTGAGCTTGAAGGGTGACAACATTTTGGATCGTTTTGTCAAACGGGATGTCATACATAGTTCATTGCCAAGCACACAGTTTCGTCGGACTGCGTATACGATCTCAAACCATTGTTGGGATGAAGTATCTTAAACAGTGATACACTAATGCCGTTCTTGAACGCACTGAGCGTTAGTGGGGAACACAAAGTGGGCTTGTTTTTGAAAATCACAGACAGGCTGCACTCACTGAAGTTGTCGGTCATGAACAAACACACAAGCCTTTCTTTCGATCTTGAAATAATCAAGTTCTTGCACTGCTTCTGCAGGTTACGTTCAGGTTTGAAAGCATCAAATGAAGTAATCTTATCCTTCTGAAGAAAATACCTCAGTGGTTGGTCTTCCACTTTCGCCGTGGGAGATGCAGGTTTTGGAGATGGCAGACATGAAGCAGGCACATTGAAGATACTGGGAGGGATTTCACTTGTTCACACAACCCCACACTTGTTCGGCATTTTTAATACATATAATTAGTAATAAACTTTGTAAACAAATAGTACCCACTTAGAAATGCAGCAATGTGCCTCGAAACAAACAACAATGTCCGATTCAAACCGAGCGACAGACTACGACAATGTTCGCACTATGACAAATGGAGGTTAACTGAACTCAGTGAACTGGCCTCCGCTACCGCAGTCAGCTACATGGCGGTGCACGTCCTGGTTATAGTAATCCTTGACACGCAGTCAAATAGCTAAAACACGGAAACGAGTCGTTTTCTGTGCTCAACTCGGAACTAAATATTTTCTGATGGGATAAAGAAATGTACATCAAATTTTGGGGAACATGTATTTCAGTTTGTGGTTGCCAATGGTGCAAGTATTGAAGGTGCTCAAGTTCTGCCATGTTTCGAATTATTTACAAGCCTGGCTGTTTTGGAGGCGCAAATTAAAGAGAGAACGAAAGTATAACAAGTCGCTTGAACTGTTTCTCTGGTTTCCATCTCCTTGGAACTGATGAGAGGACAGTATCGAAGCTTTGCTGTATTTTTATTATTTCTGTTACTGTATAGTAGTGTAGTTATTTTTCATTTCTGTACTGAAATAAAATATTATATTATCTTAGACCATCATTCTTGCTGTTATTATAATTCTTTTATTGACATTATCATCAGTACCATTATTATTACTATTCATATAATTATTCATAATAATTATAAAAATAAAACCTTATGATACACATCAACAAATTTGTCCTCCATATCCTTTTTCCAAGTGGAAGAAGAGAGCATTGATCACCGCACAGAAAGCTGCTTACCCCACTTCATGCTTACCCCCACTTCATGCTTACCCCCACTTCATGGGATAAAATGCAAGCTGAAAAGTAACTTATTTGGTGAAATGCTGCAGTGGCGAATCATCATATGGAAAACGCACGCTCCGGGACACGACATAGAGTGTTGACGTTCGAACGCACGAATTGCATGATTGCATGCTTGAGCGTGCGAATTTCGTGCACGAGTGAACTTACTCGTGCACCAGTACACAGCTCATGCATTACTGGTGCGTATGAGCAGATGGTTAGGTGCCTTGGTGGTGGTGATTGTGGTGGTCGTGTCATGGTGGTGGAGTTGGTGTTACTGTACGATTGAGTCCCAGATTTTTTATATTACGTATTTTTATTTTCTGGTGTTGTGTTGGTGTTGGGGTTGTAAGTGGCACGTCTATGTATTTATAATGAGACATTGATTTAATGGACTCGTGATTTGATTGGGACTAACATCGTCATAAAATACTTAAAGCTATATGCCAAAATCGTTTACTGAGTCAACAACTAAAATCTAATAGTTTTGTTCTACCAATTAGAATGTTGAACGAATTCATAACTGTAAAATGTTCCAGTACCTCGTGATTTTGAAAGATAATTTCCCCTGAACAACGGTCATGAAACTTCTAAGACCTTCAGCGATTTTAGCATTTTTTATTGTATCCAGAAAATATTCTTCTCCTCCTGCTCGGAAGAAGGAGGCCATAAAGTGTTGCTTAAAGAGACCAGAAATCGTAGGTTCGTGTTTGTGCTTGGTAACGCTCTAGCACTGACTCAGAATTGAAGTTGACTAGGAATGTTACTTTGAGCTTTTGCGACACTGCTTGTATTATTCCTTTTTCTACATCACCATCTTCCACGGTAGCATCATCCTACAGATGAAAGCAACACCACCTACATCTATCATCTCTTCAGATAATGCATCACTATTGCGTTAGATTTATACGTAATTACTATAATACTAACATCAATGTGCATAGCGCCAGTGACATGGATCTATCGGTATTTCTGTATCTGTCAGTACTCCAGATAGATACATGTCAGTACAAATGAGGCTTGTACTACATCACTAGTAACTCCCAGTACACAATATTTAAAAGGAATCTACCTAGAATTCAAACACACACTAAACGGATAACGGAACTGATGGAGAAGCACAAACCTGCAAAGTTTCTAATCAATACTTAGATTAATAGGAGAATTATTAACAGAAGCAGTAACTCAGTAGCACGAGCTAGATAAAAAAGACCCACCCCAGCAAGACCACCACCTACAGCAGCAGGTGCTCGCTACGCCACACCTGCTGGATGCCCACTCAGTAATACGCTTGCCCCAAGTACAGCCACCGTGAGAAATGTTGCCGCGACACACCGCGAACTCCTTTAACTTGTACTTCTACATAGGGCACTCCTACATACTCTAAGTGAATTATGCATCGTACACTCCTGAACTGTACACTCCTACATCATGCGTGCCTACTTCTCGGCTGCGTACATAGCTCGCACTTCCATCGTGTAGTCCTTCATTATACACGTCTAATCTTACAAAACATTTACTTGCACAACCTTCCCTACCACTCTTTCAACAACTGCTTCTGCACCACCCACTTTCTTCATCTAATAGGAAATTGGCAGGGACGAAAATTACAATAGAATTCAATTTCCTTGTTCATTTAGATACATTTCTTTCTTGAAAAGATGCTCTCTCATAGAACAAAACTGATTTTTGAATTATGAAACGCTGCTCTCTCGCATTCCGATTTCCAAGCTACTCTTAAAAGTTTGCATCTTTATATGTATCAATTTTAATTAAGCTACAAATATTTGGCATACTGCCTCTAGAGACATCAAATTTCCACAGCTTTCATTCGCGCAAAATCTGAACGAAATTCATTGCAGCTCTCGTAAGCGATGTTTGCCACCGTGCATTCAGATGTGTGCTGCAGGCATCAAGTGCTGGCATTTACGCTCTTAAAATGAACACAACAAGAATGGGCCTAGAATCACCTATCGTGAGAGATTGGAAGGACTTTAAAAAGTAAAAAAATATTTGTTTATTTCCGCATATTCTCTTCGACAAGTGGTATTGGTAAGGGGGAATTCGACAAAAATTATCAAATAGATGTAAATAATTTAATTGGACGTATGTATAAAAAATCTGTCCCCTGCATCAAGTTTTCAAAACAGTTTTATGAAATTTCCACTGTTACCATTCCAATTAAACGGAGTTCCAAAGCATTTAAGACGTGCAAAATGATGCATGCAACTCGCGAGAAATGAAAACAAAAAGAAGTTCATCGTGTATAGAGCAGTCTCGAAGATTTGTGTATTTCGTCGCGGCCGAAAGCTTCGCCCCAGTTGTTTTCTCACGGCATTGTATTTTGAACGTCTTGACTTTGGTTGGTTTGAGATTCCGCTCCTGAATTTGGAAGTGTCCGGACCTAACCTACAATCAGGCTGAGGCAGGCCTCTATAAGGAAGATTCTCACGCCTTCACCTGCCTTCATTTATTTAGAGAGATTTTTGGGCGACTTTAATTCCATTGGGAGACCACGGCCGCTAACGAAGGGATTGAGTCTTCGAAAAAAAGGCGTCCTGCTGCTGCGACGGCGACTGCCTGAGGCTGGGATCAACATTTACCAAGTGCGTCTGAGCGCTGCGTTGTCGGACACTTCTGGTGCTCTCGAATAGCATAGCCTCATTTGCATCTGCTGCGACGTTCAAATTTGGCTACCGAAAAGTTAAACATAAAGAATTTTATCAACATTTGCTAGTCGCTCGTAACTCGTTTGTGATGGTGAATTCAATGAGCTCTTAACTTATAGTGCAGTATTTAAATTTGACTATTTAGTTTTCTCGTATGGCGGGAGCTTATATCAAGACAGAAATAGACAATTCTAGTGGGTTATAATATATATCTGAAGTGAGTTCATTTTTTGCATCAGTCTTAAATTCCATCGAGTTTGAACATTTCTGTAGAATGTTTCATCAATAATTTTGTCTTAACTAAGCCTGAAAAATTTGATGAAAATTTATAAAAGAATTCTACTAGCGACTAGTTTGCTAGGAACGCAAAATTAGGAGTAAGTATTAAGGGTGAGTGTAAGGGGTGAGTATTTTTTAACTATTGTTGGGATCATTTTAATACTTTTTGGAAATAAAGACCCTAGAAAGGAACAAACTCACACGCGTTTCCTTCCTTCACGATATTACACAAATATGGACTTAATAACAGCATCATCTGCTCGACATGTCTCAGTACTGCATGCAAATACTCTCAGTACTGCATGGAAATACTCTCAGTACTGCATGGAAATACTCTCAGTACTGCATGGAAATACTCTCAGTACTGCATGCAAATACTCTCAGTACTGCATGGAAATACTCTCAGTACTGCATGGAAATACTCTCAGTACTGCATTGAAATACTCTCAGTACTGCATGTAAATACTCTCAGTAGTGCAGGCATATAATCTCAGTATAGATTATTAGTTGTAACGGTTAAAATATAAAGGGAAATAATATTTTAGTTAGCAATAAATTCAAATTAATAAAAAATAAAAAGAGGAACGCGACAACCAATTATGAAGAAGAAAATAAAGCGAGAAACGAGGGGAGATGAAAAAAGGCTAGTACTAATAATAAACGAAAATAAAAGACTAGTACTAATAATAATATGATCTTTGGTGATACTAAAAACTATAAAAATATATTCTATGAATCATAATAGTGATATTTGTTTTTAATATTTATACTCTTATAAATATATGTAGTAATAACATTGATTATCGTAACTGATGAAAAGTAGCTTAATCGAAGCTTGAATTATGTTGACGTCACTCGCAAGATAAAAGAAGGATTCATTGCACGCACTGCATATTCATTTTCTCAATCTTACCACTAAAATCTTCAAAACCCTTTTCACGCACGCTTCTATAAATAAAAAGTCTCGTGAATCCTCTGTGTACAATCCAGTAATCTCCTACTGTCCATCTAAGCAATGATAATTCGCACACATTTGCTTAGCTCAATAATGTGAGTACCAACGAAGTTGTGCAAAAGCAACTCATTTGCTTCACACGTCAGATGTACAGAAAGGAAGGATACGAAGTTCCGCCAGCCACACGGACGGAGGTAATTTAGCGACGTAATGAGATCAGCCAATGGGAGCTGCGAAGCGCGCCCTCTCTCAGATCCCTGCCGCGGTTCACCATGCTAGCGCCTTGTTCACCATGTCAGTGTCTTATTCACCATGCCAGTGTCTTATTCACCATGTCAGCGCCTTGTCACTCACCATGCCAGCGTCTTATTCACCATGCCAGCGCCTTATTCACCATGCCAGTGCCTTATTCACCATGCCAGTGCCTTATTCACCATGCCAACGCCTTATTCACCATGCCAGCGCCTTATCACTCACCATGCCAGCATCTTATCTAGAGCGTCATCTTGCTCCGCCTTTTTAAGAGCAGCATCTTGTTCCGTGGAGTATGTGCACAGCGAGAGAATATCCAGTGTCTTACATTGCTGCTGGTGCAGTGCATCTTGTTAGGTGCATCATTAATTCTATCTGCGTTTTAGTGACACACTGCATTACACTCTGGGAGGAGTGGGGCAGCACATCTTTCCATTTAATAAGCAGGCGTGTTTGTAGACCTTACTTTAAATTCAACATAGAACATCT
>VCRD01000528.1:36710-69592 GCA_006783055.1 Trinorchestia longiramus
TACTTATGCAGATCATTTAAACTTGGAGTCTACTTGTATCATGTTGCCATGTATATTATTAGTTTTTTATAAACTATGGAATCTTTCACGTGTTTCCCTCTGCAATCAAGCATACTCAAATGTTGCACATGGAAGTGTTTATTGCCAACCTTGTATTTGAGGCACGTTTTCAGTTTCGGAACATTTTAATATTATGTTATTTTTCAATTCTCCTTTTCTTAGTTTTGCTCTCTATGGTTTGTTAAATTAGCTCTATATTTTTTTTAGTTACAACCAAAATTTTATTTTCTTATTATGGTGTAACCTACAATTTCTCCACTGTCTCTAAGTGTGTATTAGCATTAGTGCTTATACTTGCCCTCGTATAATACTGTCAGCGTCACGTACTTGTAGCGGTTTACACAGCCACACACACGTCCTGCATGCGATCACAGGACTGCGCAGTAGTCAACCGCATGATTCAAGCTGTAGAAACATTTCTTGTTAATCATCAAACGGAACAGTGATCACCGATCTTATTTTCACTCATAAAACAAGCTTAGCACACCATATTTAATCACAAATTATTTAAAACAAATTACATCGCAGACTGTCAAGTTGTGGATAAGGTTGAAATGAAATGGTGATGCTCCTTGAGCTCTTACTCGAAGTTTGTCAGGCACCTTGACAAGCTTTTGTAATTATGTAGGCAGCCAAGCGTGTGCAGGAGAATACAGAGATATTTCACTATCCTAGGCGTTTGTTTTAAAAAAGGACATTCACTGAGTCTACATCTATATAACGAAGAGAAATACATACTTGTGTACATTTTACAAGGAATTAAAATTTAACCATGTTTGCAAATGTATGTTAAAATTACTGAGCAACATTATGCATGCATTATGAATAAGGACAGGATATTTTGAATATTGTAATCTGTTTTCAGTGGAAAAATTATTCGAAATGGCATATAACTCAGTTTAGTTGCTGAAAATAATTTAACAAGTAATTATTTAGAACCAAAAAATTGAGCACAGACTGTGAACCATCATTTAATTAATTACCGGACGATACTCTAGCGTAAACATGTATGCACACGAGCAGGCGCCTGCCCTTGCTCGAGAGGCAAACACCTCCTTCAGTTTCCTGCCCTTCTCTTCTTCACTCTTCAGTTCACTGCCGAGATCCTGACGTCCGTCAGCTCACTTCCGTACAACGCACCTGCGCAGCTGGAGCTTATTGCTCATTGGTGCAGACGCTTAACTTCCACCTACTCCTCCACCCATCACTTCCACCCATTGCTTCCCCCCAACGAACGCGCCACGCGTCTTGCATGGACTACCTACGCTGCAAAGTGTGCCGCTTCTGCAGTCGCCAAGCAGTCACTCGTTCGGAAAAAGTACGGAACAATTATTTATGAGCGATCACCTGAGATGTTAGGTTGGGAAATTCACGGGAAGAAGTTGGAAACTAGTCCTGGTCTTAGGTTTGGTTACCCAAAACTAGCATAGTTGCCTGCTTGATGCTATGTTGTTGGACGATTCAAAAACGTGTCGTGAAATCAGGAGCATACATTTCAAAATTAGCGCCCAAAAACTAAAGTGTATAATAAGACTGCACAAAAGCAATACCTTCTGCAGACTTCAGTTCTTTGATGCAACAAATAGAATCGATATTTATTCTACCATCTATTGGAACTAGATAATGATTTCGATCTACGATCCACGGCTCATTGTCCCTGCATTTACTTTGAAACATTGATCACGATCTACGTAATAGAAGTAGGATCTGAACCATCAAGATGATCATAATCTAGATTTACTTCGTAATCAATGTGATCAGATGGTAATCTTCATCGGGATTTATGCGAACACATCGCCGCCTACAACGTGATTTAGATCCAGACCGTACCTGTAATCTACATTTACAGCGTGATTTGCAGCATCTTACAGGTCTGCGCGCAGTGGTGCACGAGATGTTGTAATGTAGTTACTCAAAAGGGGAATGCAGCGAAGCAACCGCTCATATGGAACAAGGAATCAACCGCAGACGGGAAGTTTGATTTGGTGAAAAATTGGCGGCACTTTGAATGTTTTCTCAGGTAAAGCTGAAATTATTCTTTCTAGGTTGAATGATAAAAAAAACGAAATGAGGCGTTATCCTCTTCAGCATTTCTACTGAATGATCCATAGTACTTCATTAGCACTAATAATTTCTAGTGCCTGTGGTTTTTGTCATATTACGCGCCAGTTACGAGGATGACACACTCCATCATGATACAGACCCATCTGTTTTTATGAATAGTATTTAATGTCCTTCTAATCCCTCCAATTGGACAGAGTTTAAGAAATTAAATCCAGTCAAGTATCAACAAATAGGACGCCCATTCTAGTTGTTTGGCCTCACAGTAGAGATTTGTTTACTTATCAACATTGTCGGGAATTACGACAAATTATAAAGCAGGAGCATAAATCTTTTTGAAATCGAAGAATTGCTTCCGAACTTCAAGTACCTCTGCCTGTGGCACTGTTTCGTAAGTTCTTGCCGACTGGCAGGCAACTTTTGATGTCTTTTATATGTATATTATTAATTTCAATTGCAGAAAAACTGTATGTGCATTGTTCTTAATTAATGATATTGCTATCTTTCAGCCCATTCATGCGGCACATTTAATAGGAATTTTTATTCTTCCTTGTTACATTGAAGAATTCCCCTTTATATTAACTTTCTTCACCTTGTTATATTCTTATTTTCAAACTGAACCTGCATATCTTACATGTGAAACATCAAATGTCACGTTTAACTGAATAGTAAGAAAACAAAAGTTGTTTAAAATGATAAACTCTTCATTATTCCTGATCATCGGGGCTTAGATGAACGGTTAGTCCATGATGAGTGTCTGTGCATAAAGAAATAATGCGTTTATTCCGAGGAATAATACTTCATATTTAACAGATCCGCTGCTGAACTCCAAATCACAATTCTGTACTCATTAAAATGATGCAAAGAGCTCATATTTTTTTGCACTGTTGACATTGTTTCACTCCAATCATTTTATTTCACTCCAACTCTTAAGTGCTTTACACCCATCTGCAGATTAATCTGTTTAACCAGCCCAACATTCGTTCATTGATGCTTACTCTCCTGTTTTAACTTGTCCATGTTTCAAATTACCTTCACTGATTTGAGTCTTCGTTAAATATTAGTGAATAACATAAATAACTTAACTCTATACCTAATTCCATTTTCAGCATAAACTGTATTTTCAAGTATAGATAAAATGAAACTTGATGTATTTTTGAGAATCGTGNGTGTTCGCGCTATACATCTTCAATCGGATTAGAGATTTTCGGTATAGCACAAGTTCCTAAAGAGGTTGAAATGGTTGACATTTAACCTTGGCAAGTGCTATCATGACGGCATTCAGTCTGAGACAAATCACACATGTTATTACTCTTGTTTACAACGTAAAAGTTCCATACATTAAGGAGTAAAAATAGGTATCTGAAGTTTTATTTTATGTTTAATAGTCAGATTCTATAAAATCTTTAATCTCGAATGAGAAATATGTATAACAAATGTAAAATTTAAAGGAAATAAGAACATTAAGAAATTTAATGTTCATGCTCAATCTTTGTTTTAAATTATGAATAAAAGTATCAACTGTCAAATGAAAGTCTGACAATTTTCAATATGAATCGCATTAATTCTAAATATTCAGTCTTCATTAATTGCAACACTGTTGCATTCTATCAATCGTAATAAGAAAACTACAATAATTTTAATTAATTTATGACACCCATAATCGGAGGAAAGAACAAAATTTTTGTTGAAGTAAAGAACGCCCCTTGAATATTCGTATCATTAAAATAAATGATATTGAATGACTTAAAAAAGCGATTGCTATATCGGTAGCAAGTTTCACCCGAAAAACACAGTGAATAGACCGTTTCAATTGTTAGAAACATCAAGTATCAAATATGACAACTTCTCAGTCCCAAACGTGATAAGTTGTCAGTCCTAAACGAAACAAGTTTTCAGTCCCAAACATAACAAGCTCTCTCTCCCAAACGCGACAAGTTCTCAGTCGTAAACGTGATATGTTCAGTCTCAAACACGGTAAGTTCTCAGTCGTAAACGTGACACGTTCAGTCTCAAACACGTCAAGTTCTCCGTCGTAAACGTGACGAGTTCAGTCCCAAACGTGACAAGTTCTCAGTCGTAAACGTGACAAGGTCAGTCCCAAACGCGACAAGTTTTCAGTCGTAAATTGTAACAAGTTCAGTGTCGACCATAACAGACGCAGCCTCATTCATCAGGAAACAGCAGCTACAGCTTGAGCCACGAATGAGCCGAGCTGTCGAGGTTCACTCAGGAACGTTCAGCAGGTCTGACTGCAGCGGTCCAGGTTTCCAGTACACAGTCAACAAACCCCTGCTATTAGTAAGTCGGTCTTTTCATGCCGCTAAATGTCTCGAAAAATCCCTTATGGCTTCTTTTATTTATATATTAGCTGCACAGAAGAGGTGAGCCCAAAGTCGTGTGTTTAGAGGGTCATTACTCGGAGTGCGTGTGAGCAAAAGACGCCAACTCGGCGCTCCTTCTAGCGCGCTGCGGACGCGGAGGAAGTGCAAGGAGGAGCTACCAAGTGGTCCGGTGTTTCGGGGTAATTACTCGGCTCTTTTGGGGTAATTATGGGCCACTGCTCTTTCCGGGCTGCAAGGGCTGGGAAAATCAGCTTCGGATACGGAGACGGTGTTGGCGATTGTGCAGGTTGTGGAGTGTAATTGATTTCAGCCTTTGGCTATTCGATGTTGTGTGCAAACAAGCCCTGAAAAGGTACTTAACTCAATAAATTTGGATACCAACCATGTATATATACATACTTTTTCTTCATGAACGATATCAATCGCTTATCAATCTTACGTTTTCATTTATTGAATTATTAGTTTTTATTTATTTGGAGAGAGAGCCGTAGCAACGGAACAAATTTAATCTACATGCACCAATTTCTCGGGAATAAGTTTGAAAGGTGTGTTTATATGGGTGAAAAGTAAGATTCCCCATCGATTTCAATAATAAATGATTACTCTAATAGCAATGAAAGTTCTCACAATTAATCAAGGGTCATTTAATTAACTTTAGGTATAGCATTAACTTATACTAGAGGATCGCGAAAATCTATGTGTGAGATCAAAAACTTACTGTTTTACTTATGCTCGGAACATTTGCAAATACACTTGTTTATTATTAAGAACCAAAACCACTTAAATTATTCCCAATAACAATATCCAAATCATAATTTTTAGAATATTCCTCGAGCTTTTCTTTCCGTGTAGGACGGTAGATAATTTAACAAGAACGCTACTTCTCAATTCTCTCGTCCCTGAGGCTTTATCATCACTGAGGAAGCAAGGCTTACTCGTTGCTATTACTTCATTCTCAACGGTAACTCGTCCAGCTAGTAAGAAGAATGGAACCATGCACTCAAACGAGGCGTTTGGTCAGTTGACATAAAGCGTTTTTATCCAATAAATAACCAGAGAGACAGTACTATTTATGATCACGAAAATAGTCATCATGGAATTTTGTTTGTTAACACCTTAATATTCACAATATTCTCAAGTAACTCCTTGAAACGAACGTAAATAAGATATAATTCACTGAGTTTAGACTAACATGTTCTCGTGATGGTTAATTAAGTAAGGGAATTAAATATTAACCATCTCATTGTCATTATCGTAGATTGCTGGCACAGAAATTTTTTCCTACAACGAGCCATTTAATCATCAAATGTTAGTAGAAACATTTTTAAAGTTACATGCAGTTTTCCTCTAAGGCCTGGTGGTGAAGAAGACATGCATGTCGGCACTGGCCTGACTGACTGTCATAGAATTTGAAACTGTTTTGCTCTACCAAAGCATCACCATGTAACTGCTGCCCAGGCCTTCAGTTACATCTCTTAGCTCGAACTCCACTTGTGAAACATTAGTTAAATCTCGGTAACAATATACTTGTAACTCCTATACTCCTAAAACTAGAACACAACTTACACACCCTGGAATAACAGCCGCTGCAAAATAACAGCTTCATGTAGATGAACACTGTCAGGCTATCTTATTATTACAGGGGTCGAAAAAATTACAGCACATTTATAATTTATTGATTCGTTGTTGGAATCTACCAAAACGTCCAGGAAGGTCAAACCACGTGCAGTCTGACAATAGGTAGGATTATATTTTAATTGTAGTGCTATGAGCAGCGTACGATTACAAGTACGATGTGCAATTTTCTTTTACAACGTACTGTCATTGAGTAGAGTGATTAATTGGACAACGGGGGATTACTATCGCATGATTGTTACATGAGAACTATTACTATATAAAAGGATGAAAAACTATCTAAGCAAAGGTCACTTACGAGAATAATGTTCTATTTATATGAATAAATACTGAAAATGTTCAGAATCATCTGTACAGACAGTGAGAATTTTCACTCTTTTCTCTTCTTTATCTTTATTTCGTGCTCCCTTGTTTCTTTTATTCGTTTTATTCTTCTTCTTGGTAGAAAGTAGCGCACCATGTTAGTGCTTAGAGAATTTATCAATCCGTTCATCGGCCAAAGAAAAAGAAAAAAAGGAAAAATTACGAGGAAAAAGATACAATTTGAGTAGGACATCCATCAATGCTGTCATGTTGATATAAGCATGAAATATAAATATATATATATATATATATATATATATATATATATATATATATATATATATATCATCACATCCTCCTTTCATAATACTTGTGGCCTCCTTTACCCTCCTATTGTCTCATCAGTTTATGTAGGTTGGCGAGAAAGCAAACCGAGTTTTATACAAGAGTTATAATTTGAAAACATGTTTTGTGCGCAACTGCACTGGTGTCAGACAGGAGCTGGAGTGGCCTCATTACATCAGCCAGCCTACCACCGGTCACTGCGACCAGCTCCTCTGTCTGCACTGGAGTGAATTAATCTAGCAATTGCAGGCACTTACTTTGAAGTTGACAAGAAATAACCCAAAATAAGTGAATGTTTTGAAGTAAATCATGTTTTTTTGTACTCTCCCGTCGGTGAGTTTAATAGAGGAATTTTCTTTTTGGAGTCGGTTAACATGTCTTTCTGGTGCACTTTCTTCTGTGAGAGAGAGTATATTTATGTGGTGTAGGATCTTTTTTGACGATCACATGTTTATACCAATTTTTTCACAGCCTTTCACGGCAGTAAGTAGCTTTCTGTGGTCAGAAGTCCTCCATGACCTTCGGTAAAAAATTATATCCAGCAGACGTGGTAAAGGGGATAGCCCCCTCCCCCTAAGATAAGCCCCCTTCCACCCCATCAGTACACTCATGTGGTCTACTGTCCTGCGTGACTGTCTGGTCCGTACCAACAGCGTCGAGACCCAACACACGGACGATACAGAGTTTGCGGCTGCACGTACGACCACCGGAAACAAGTTAGTGCCAATAATGCTCGCCGTGTTGCTTTCTTCTGGGAAATATCACTCGCTCTAATCCAGCTCATTTGAGCTGACTATGAAAAAAGGTTTACCAACAGAGTAACTGAGGAACTGTCGTGTGAGCATTGCTAACTTTAAAGCAGCTTCTGAAGAAGATATATAAAATGGAGTAAGCGTTGCAGTCGTGTAGTCGGAGTAGGGAGGTCGAATCAATTGAACAAGCTTCTACTACACAGTTCGATGTTCATTCCCACGATGGCTTATCTTTAATTTATATGAAATTATTTAAAAACTTTATTTGAGCATTCTAGTTGGAAAAATTGTATAATTAAAAGAATCGTGGTTATGAGTGAGCTAATTATAATTATCATTCGGTTGTGACTGGCACTGCAAGTTGGATACAGTTATGCGCTTGAAAATCAACCACACTTGCTGCTTCCAAGCAAAGCGTCCCGTCATCTACGGCCTGAGAACTGCAGTAAAAGTTTGAAAATTCATTTAAACTTTAACAATTTGATGCTCTCATGACAGTCACGTTCAAAATTACACGTGCTTGCGGAGCGTGGTTTGTGAGTGACTCGGAAGAAGCGAACCAGTGGAACCAAAACTACTACAGTATGTATCAGGTTGTATTTAAAGTTCTGTCCGTTTTTGAGTCCAATTTAAGACCATCAATACATCAATCCAATTTATAAATGACATATGTGTAGCTATCTAAATTACTCAAGTAATATTTCTTCTTTTATGTTTTTTTTTAATTATGATAATGAGTAACTATTGTTGGCCAAATGTACACTCCAAGTAAAAGGTTATTAGACATATTTTACTGTATGAATTTCAGAAAGGCAATACAGCAATTTCAGCAGGAAGACCTTTCAAAAACACTTGTGAAAATGATATGGTGAAAAAAAAAACCTGTAGAAGATGGTTTTCACTTTTCAAAAAGGTTGACTTAAGTCTAAAGGACGAACCAAGAAAATGACGCTCCAAGGGACTCAATTCTGAGAAATTGCAGGCGTTCATTGATGAAAACCCTGCCAGTACAACTAGAGAACTCGGCAAAGAGTTTAATGTGAGGCTTGTGACCATGTATCGCAAAATGACAAGACCTAAACTGCTTGCTCAGTTCTCTAGTTGTACTGGCATGGTTTTCATCAATGACAACCTGCAATTCCTCAGAATTGAGTCCTTTGGAGCGTCCTTTTCTAGGTTTATCCTTTAGACTAAAGTCATCCTTTTTGAAACCTGAAAACCATCTTCTACGGGTGTTTTTATTCACCACTTCATTTCTATATCTGTCTTTGAAAGGTCATCCTGCTGAAATTGTTGTTTTGCCCTTCTGAAATTCATACAGTAAAATATGCCTAATGTTCTTTTACTTGGAGTGTACGTTTGGCCAACAATAGTTACTTATTATCATAATTTAAAAAAATCTAAAAGGAGAAATATTACTTTAGTTATTTAGATTGCTACACATACGTCATTTATAAATTAGATTGATGTAAGGATGCCCTTATATTGGACTCAAAAAACGAACAGAAATTTCGATACAACCTGATAGAAGGGAGCTCTTCGGCAGTATTGGGCAGTGTGACCTTCAAAACTCTAACTCTTACACTTGGATCACTAAAGTTGGACCGTAACAGGTCTTGAATCTACAGTGGAACTACCTTATGTTTCAATTATATTTTTTATATCACTAGGTTAATTCGAATTAAGGTAGATTGAAATTGGCCTTATGAGAGCCTGCACCACTGACCATTGTCATGTTTTTGTAGAAACATTCTACGTAAGTGCTCCCCAGCAGCATATCATGAAAGACGTGTCGAGCATTTTCTGTTGCTAAACAGCGTTAAATTACTCGTACACCCTGAGAGACAAATAAAAAAGCTTTTCTGAATCTCAACTTTTGCTGAATTCTTCTACCCGTGATAAAAGTGTTAGTAGTCCTCGTTGCATTTATATATTTGCTGAGGGTACATGGAGGGTAACCTACACGAACATAGTTAGAGTGCAGTAACTATTTAACAATATTTGGAAAAAATTAATCAAACACAAATTCAATCCCTCTTTTAACTTTGCCTAGAAGTTATGTTAAAAATTAAATTTTGCAGTTATGAATGCACTTAAAAATAACATTACTAGTGAGATGTTCATTCTCTAAAACTCCAAGATTCCGAGGCTGGCTTTTAGCTGTAAAGCAAGCGTCAGATTTTGACTTGTATTCCTCCAAACATAATTACAAACTTGTTGGCATGTCTTGATAGCATAGTAACCTTATTAATGCTTATAATGATAAAATAATAAAATAGTGATAATAAATAGTAATAACATTTACACTCGTAATGAGAGTTACAATAATCTAATACTAAGAATGACCGTCGTGTGTGTATGTATTTATTTATTTCTATATTTACTTATTTATTCATACATTTATTTTTTTGTACGTTTTGTGTCACTTTCCAAAAAATTAGATAGATCCAGAGCCTTATATACTCGAGTCCGTATCGTGGATACCGAGTTCGGCGGGGTATTGCCCTATGATTCGGGTACATTGTACCCGAATATGACATGAATTGCAGAGTCAACTGCAGCAGTAGAAAACTAAGTGTCTTAGTTTTCACTAGGAATGTTGTCATTAAAGAAAGAAACGTTTGTCCTTTGTAAATATATATAAAACTAAGTATATTTCATTGCGTTCTTATATGTAATTTTATTTAATATCTTTCCAACAGTATTTGCTAACATTTTTGATGGCACGGGTATTATCACAAAATCTCTGCTGTAATTTTTGACAGCTGGGTACACTAGTAATTATTATAAAAACGAATAGTGATAATATTACCACACAATAACACGATAATAATCGATATTACTGACGGTAATAATATTTATGTCATAAATTTTAATTATTTAACAATAATTAAAAATATGTAAAACAAAATGTGTTATCTGAAATAATAATAAAATCGATAATGATGTTTATTTCATAAGTGTGGATAACGTTCTAATAAGTTGAGCATAAATGAAACTATTTTGCATTATTGACATTTTTACTGTTGATATTATTATCATTATTGATATAATTACCATAACTATTTCACATAAATACCCAAATATTTATCGTAGAGAGGAACTTCAAATAACCAACAAACTTGGAATTTTACATTCACCGATTACTTCGAATTTCTTGCAAATTATTCTTCAACGCAAACTTTAGAGTATATAACTTGATCTGTGAACTATATATATGTATACATACATAAATATACGAAAATATATATATATACAATATATATATATATACATATATATATATATATATATATATATATATACAAAGCCACATCAGCTTTAGACTCCAGACACAGAACGCAACTGATAAAACCTTGTAAAAATAATGGAACAAATTGTTGGAAATAAAAAACGCTGTTAATAGAACGCTTTTAGTACAATAGTGTAACTAGAACACCATGATGGTAACGTAATAATCAGAACGCTACAAACAGAATTAAAAGAATATAACACTGTAAATAGAACACTAAAAATGGCACGCTAGAAACAGAGGCTCTTGGCACAAATATCTGAATACCATCAATGGAATGCTACAAATAGAGCGCTCTCACAGAACGCGGAAAATAGAGCGCAATAAATACGACGTAGGAACCGTAACGCTCTGTAAATAAAAAGCGATAGGTGGAACAAAATCAAAGGAATGAAATAAATAGAACTCTATAAATAGAAACAGAAAGCTAGTCCTCATCCAGTGCAAAAGTATTTCCTTCCTGGTCTGTTGTATTCCTGAGCCGAAAGTAAGATGTGTTCTTCATTGTGTGGAGAAGCTAAACATGAAGTAATCAATAACACTCACAGAGGAGAGACTTGTGGTCCAAACAATGATTAGTGTTTCTAAACCCTAATTACTTACAAAAATAAATCACTTCCAGTACACGTGGTCTTCAATATTTGTTTAAGAAATTTAGCCAAGGGAAAAAAATAGTAAGGAAAATTCAGTGAGGTTCATTAAACAAATTGTTACTTCCTATTCCTGTTGATTCTCACTGTCACGTATTCTAAAAATCTTATCTTATGATATATTTTAATAATTAATTTTTTAAAGAATGACCACGCGGAATCAGTAGTTAACTTCATTGCCATGGGCCAATTTTGTGAAGCAAATTTTGCTCAAAAAAAGAAAACTTCTAGAGAATGGTCAATATATGTATCAATGACTGAATGAATGCACGTAAAAGAACCTAATTTTTCATGAGATCATGAACTGTGAAACTCAGTGTATCTATTTAGGAATGTGTGACGTGTTTTCCGAAGGGATATTAATGTGAAATAGGCTACGAAATATGATAATGACATGAACCAAAATCCTAAGTTCAGGCACATAAATAAGCAAAAATATTACCAAGTACATATGAATGTATTTGTATACAGAGGCACGCGTCAGTTGTGAATGGTTGGTTGCACGCGAACGCGTATCCAATCGGAGTGCAGGAAACACTCACGGAGTCTCGTGGCGGTTGTCGGAACTACGGAAAACGGAGAATCCAAAGCGAACGTAGGTAATTGCTGCGTAGGAAGCGCTCTACAATGAATGTCCTGGAAGTGAGCGTAGTGGAAGGAATGTATATTACAGTGGCATTTGATGGTAATTGAGCCCGTGATATTATGCGTGGCAGAATAATTAAGCCAGTGTTTGCTCATTGTTGTACACCATGGCGCTTCCCGCTGGCACAATAGCTAAACTCTCTCCTTAAATGATCCTTTATTAAATCGCAGCAGGCTTTGAAATTTTGTAATCGCTTCAGTGCCACCGCTGGCTTTCAGCACATTCAGATGGGCATGTGTAGATGAACCGATTATACGTTTTTGAAGTTCCAAACATAATGATGATAGCATTAAAGTTTGAAAATATGATAATAATGCAGTTTCAGGACTCGAGGCGAAAAGATTTTAGTCTTAGCTATCGTATATTTGTATTGTTTGATTTTAATGACATGGAGTTTCTTCAACTTTGTTAAGAACACTGAGAGCGTTATTTGAATTCTAAAGCAATATAAAAGCTATTTCCTCAAGTCCATTAGGAATAATTATTTTTAGTTATTGCACGTAGAGGATTCCATTTGAACGTTGCATTTGTCAGTATAACACCATATCAGTAAAATAAAGTTTTACATCAGCAATACTAATAATAATTTTGATGTCTAACTGATATCCAGCTACAATTCTAAATTTGATTTCCACTGAAAGTTTTTACTCCTTGATTCATGCTAGTTCTTGAATTATGATGCACTTTGCTGCTTTTACCTGAACACGTGCAGCGTGGTATTGAAATCCACTTCTGCAATGAAATCGTAATCAATAGATTTATAAGACAGAAATTCCATTTCTCATCAGCTGATCTATCCATGGAGAAAATAAGTAGTAATATTTTTGGATTTAAATCACTGTAACCTAATTCCAGCGCTAGCAATTCAACCATTCTATTTCCAGCGTTACTTGTTATTTAAGACTTCAAACGGCCGAGGTTATCGATATTTATCTGCAGAGGAATTCAAGTTCCTAAGAAAGAATCGGTTCGAATTCAGAAGTTATTTTTTTTAAATATAAAACATTTAAGTGACAAAATAATTCTTAGCAACTTCAATGCGTGTCTGAACTAAATAAACTCAAAATTATCATCTGTCTGATAATCAGGAAACCGTAGTTTAACAAGTGAAAAAAGAATTCCCCTGTATGTGAGAGTGAAATCTACTTTTGGCATGTGTCTAATTACGTAAACACTGCAAAAACTAATCATTCTAACCTTTTCGAAATTATGGGAAATAATACATATACATATTTTGCAACGAAAAGATAAACTACAGAGACCCTGATTTCTTTCATATTTGTAAGAAATGAAATTACGATAATATGTGCGTGGGTTATGACTGTTTTTCAACCTCCGATGGGTTATAAAAAAGGCGAATTTACATAAGAGGATAATTTTATTACCAAAATTACTGGTGGGTCTTACTTTTTCTCTACATAATAGCCAAAGCAAATAAATCCCGATTGTCCAAGATAAGGGCAATTGAACATGGCCCTTACGATCGATGATCACGCCAAATGCTAGTTGCGAAGTATAATCCCTTTTCTGCAAGCAAAAGAACGTAGTGATGGTAAAATCCATTTCAGAATTAGCTAAGTGTGCGAGGGAAATTTCACGGGTGCGAGTAGTGTACGGGAATTGTGAATAAAATTTAGAGAAGGGAGAATCGACGTCCATGAAGAAGGTGTACAAGGGTGAAGGCGTTTTGTTACTGTAGGCCTCGTTAAGCTGTTGATCAAGCGGTCAGCACTAAACGAAGTCTTACTATCAGTGAACTTTCTGAAGAATTTCCAGACATTTCAAGGTCTGCTTTGTACACAATCGTACGAAACCTCGGATACCAGAAGCTGTGTGCCTGTTGGGTCTGGACCCGATGAGCCGTGGAGACGTATCTCTCTTCACGGGCGGCTAACTTCTTTGATGAAGGCATCAATAAGCTCATGTCACGATATGGCAAATGCCTCAACCGTTTTGGCAATTGTGTGGAGAAATGAGCAAGACCTTGCACTACTTTTTGCAATAAAATTAATATGTTATATAAATTTGCCCTTTTTTAAAGCTCATCGGAGGTTGAAAAAACAGCTTTTGTAGTTATGGTTGAGCAACAAACTCAGTGGCCACATTGCTGTTTTATTTTTTGTTTATAGTGACACAATCCAACAATAGTTTGAATACGTATGTTTAAAATGTTAAGCAGTAGCATTGTTTGTCATCGCTTGTACGTTTACATTTACGCCTAGATTTCCCCTTCTCTGATGGTAGCAATTGGTAAACTTCCTACTGAGTAAACTTTTACGTCAGATCCCTAAAAACTACACTGACACTTTCTTAACAAGCTCAAATAATTTAGAAATTTTTCACCCCCTGGAACCAATCTCGTCTCCCCAGGCGTACGAGCACCCCCAGGTAAGAAAATTCGATCCTGGGGATGTCCGCAAATTTCGTTCTGGTTTCACAACGAAAATACAATAATGTGAGCATAAGAGATTCGTAATACCGAAGTTAGTGGAAAGATTTTTTAGGGAAAACCTTTCTGTTTATAACTTGAATTAATATCAATTGAGACTACCAATGCAACAATAATGATTTCAAACATAGAGTTTTAGCATGAGATTTATACATATCTTATACCACATACCTACGTGTCTCATCGGTGTCCAACCAAACTCCATGAGCTCCAAATTGGTCAGTTCTCCAACCGGGCGTGATAATACACAGTTCAGACTCTAAGACTCCAATTCTATTGATTAGAATGCAGAAGTGCAGTAAAAATATGCAAAATTACTGCAGTGGCACTACCTCCTATACCAGTGGTCCTCAAACTTTTATCCGCCGCGACTCCCTTTAAAAGATTTTATTTTTGTACGACCCCTTTAACTTTAGCAAAATAAAGAATAAAGTATAAATATAGCAGAAAAATTTAATGTTTATAAAAAATCGGTTCTACTGTTAATTATTTATCGGAAAAAAGGATTTATTTTATTGTGAAATAACATTATTACATAAATAAGAAAAGTATGATCCTACAATTCGCGACCCGCTTTGAATGGTCGCGCGACCCACCTGTGGGTCTCGATCCACACTTTCAAGAGCACTGTCCTATACTAATTTGCTTCTGTTTGGTATTCATCGATACCCTTTGCATCTGCATGATATCCCTTACTTTCGTTTGAAATCATTTGATATTCTTCACATCTATGGATACCTACAGGGAAAACTGAAGCCCTGCGTGAAACAATTACACTTTTTGTAATTTTTTTCTACAGAGAACCAAGTCAATATAAATGCCGGATGCACTCCAGGAAGTATTATTCCGGTGTTGGTGGATGACGTCCGTCTATTAGCGTTACGAATTACGCTGGAATCAGAATTGTCTGTAAAGTAATAGAATGTTTGTGATGAGTTGTAGATTGAAGCTCTTAGGCAGTTAGAGATGGAACGCTCATCTATTATTATCTGAACTGAGGAAAATAGAAGTAGCGTATTTCAAAATTCGAATTACTATTAATTTAGTTATCTTACAAGCTTTTTTATTAACACAGAAAAGCGAGTTAATTGTTGTACAACTACAACTATGAGCTTTCCTGTTATTTATATAAACTTATTAATGTGTATGAGTCATCAAAAATGTTTTTTCAACATTTCTTTGCCTGATATCCCTAAAATCATTACAGATACTTCAATCTGATGAACATGAATTACTGAAAGAATGACAATAAAAAACTTTGATTGAGCATTATGAATTTGTATTGGCTTTGTAATGTTCAGAGCAGGACTTTGAGGGCCTACTAGTGTCAATTTACTTCCGTGATACAATAATGACTAAAAATTCAAAAGCTCTATAACCAAAGCCCAAAAAATTTTTCAACACGAAAGTTACAAAAAATTGTACATTTTTGAACATGACGAACTTACCTAGTGATTTCAGAGTCAAAACACAATAAATATTTTATTGGTCGCTGCTTTAGGTGTACACTTTTTTTATGAAACTTTGCTTATCGCTTTTAAGCTATGCTTAAATTAAGCTTTTCTTTCACTTGTCGGTCGGAATAGGAAAGTTATGAGGGAGAGTTTGGCAAACGTTGTGCCGGGAAGAACAGAGAGAAAACGAAGATGTTTTGCTTGGTAATATAAAGAAGGAAGAATAGAAAAAGGAGAGATTCCTAAATAATGCGAATGATTGGGGATTGTCATAATGATTTATGCCTTTCACCGATAAAATAAAGAATTTGAAATATGAAATAAGTATACTCTTTTATAGTGAGATATAAAAAATTTTTACTCTTGGATCACATAGTTTTTATTTGGGTATCTATACAGCAAGTTAAATAATTGTGTTCCAAGATATGGACTGGTTTACAGATCAGGTTGTCCATCATAAGTTAATACTTGAATTTTATCTTAGGTTGTGCATATAACTTATTTAGTATTGCTTTTTAGAAAGACACTATACATGTTGGAACCTTTTCTAAGGTTCACAACGTATATCTTTGAAAGTTTAAACCAGTAAAATGTATACTTTCTCCCACACACCATTAGAAATATAAGACTTTGGAAACTAGGCAATTGAAAATCGATTAACACTGCAACCCATCAATGTAGCGCACGATCGCCAGAAATTGCGGACTGTAGATAAGAAGCGGTAACGCTGTGGGAGTCATTCTGAGATGTATGTACGAGTCTTGAAGTCGTAGTGATGAGTAACCCTGAAGTTAAGAGACGAATTAAACTAACAATTTTGGTCACAATTTTCTCATACTCGTAAGTCCACAGAAATTATTCGAGATATTAGAAAGAATAACTACCTTCAATAATAAATTGATCTGCAGGATAGATGAGCGTTGATTTTATTGAACTCATGAAATCCAACCAAATGGGATGAAGACACTATGAGTGTACTAAATGGAAGAAGTTTCCTATGTTTGTGCACGGGTACAGTGTGCTGCATATGTACGTGGGAACGATAAGCTCTATCATTGCATACGGCTGTACTCGTACACAAAGGCAGCAACAATGGAGGCCTCATTGGGTCACTGTATGGCAAGTATTCCCTGTTTACAACGTCGACGGAAATCCGTTTCAAGTGAAAAACCAGGTACTGGAGTCCCTAACATGGGCTGCATTGTTCAAAATTTGGTGTTGAAAAAGAGAATTGCACGAGTGTTCTGTTGGTTCTGGCCTTAATGGGATAGACGTCATCAATTACTTACAGGCTACGATGAGAAATTTCATCCGTGAGTTTTAGGTATAACTTTTCATAAGTCATTTCCGGCCACATAATTCGTAATAACAAAATTTTTCCATCACGTATGAGAGTACATGCTAAATTCTTCAACCTTTGTAAATTCCTATTTGCTTCCTATTTGTGATTTCCGACATTTCAATTTTTTTGAGCTAAATACTTTGCTCGAAATTAATTTTATTTAAAATGAACAGCCCTCAACTTACGTGAATGGATACTTGCCTGTATATTTATTCACGCAAGAAAATTAGAAATGATTTGGAATATTTCTTTCAGCAATACCTTGAGCGTCAATAAGAAGATCGTATTTTACTACATGTAATTGATCAAGAATATTCCCATGCATTTCCCATTTAGCGAGAACTTGTGAACTATAAAATCAATAATATTAGGTCTATCATGATATACATACAATTCAATTTACTTTCTTTTAACTCCATTTTTGTGGTTCATCGAGCTTTGTCATTTCATTGCTTCCCATCGTTTGATCCGACCATTTTGATTCATTCATCTGAAATTGCCCGTAATTTTCTATTCATCACTTTTTTCAAATTCATGACGGTCAGTTGATCATAATCCACCCAACTAGGTTCATCCACCATCATACGTTACTTTTCATCAACCTATTCATGGATATACATCCATGTTCATCCTTTGTTCTCGTGAACCATGTCTTTCCTTCCAGACAACCTGACAATTTATTTCGGCCGAAAAGAAATGTTTCTGAATATTTCAAAAACCTGACGTAATCCTCGCCTCTTTATTCACCATTGGCAATCTACGCGTCACCATCCACTCCTCTTTTGATCTCTCCCATGATTTATTCTTGTCGGTTCATACCTTTCTTGGTCTACGCCTTGAATCAAGCATCATAATCCATGTCTCATTCGATCTACATAATGCTGTATGAAATCTTATTTCTTGATTTCTTTAGCTAAGTACTATAATTCATTCATCAAATGACAATTTTTGATCTACTGACCTTTGTTCAATCATCTTATTAGTGTTTGTATGCTGCACTTTATCTTCAACAGTTAATATGAAAAGGCAAATATATGTATTATATTTTCCACAATTATGTCATGCCATTTATCCTATACCTTTCATACAATTTATCGTTTACCGATCTCACTCTTCAGTCCGCACAGCCTCCGTTAACCTTTATATCCATAAACGATGACAGAGAAACAAAAGAGTGTCCACACTATGATACAATTATTTTTGATGGAGAAAGAAAACCTGTCCGATGCGGTACCTCATTTTTTCGGGTTTAGCGCGCGGTAAGACGATTTTCCTTGGTTAAGCAAGAAATGAAGGCTGTCAGTTAAAACTAACATGAAAAAGTTCTTTCAGTGAAGCCTAATGATAAGTTTGAGCCCCCAGTGACAGGTTGTGGTCTACAGCCCTGCCCTGGACTGACCGAGAACAATTGCTTCCTATGGAAACTGGAAATCATTTACAACTAAAGTTTTGTTGTAAAACCTTGTAAGAAAAGCAGCAGAATATGACAGTAAGGCTTCTAAGAGAACTTACAGTTTGTTACAATATATCAATGTAGAGCCAACTGGTAACAGATCTGATAGAACTGAAAAAGGATCGGTGCATAATTAGGTATTTTGGTACGGAACATGAATTATATGACTAGTACAGAAAAAATTGAGTTATTGAATTCAAAATTTGATATAGTTCATATGTTCAAAATAGAGCATGTATTGCTGCATAACCCTAGGATTACTAATTGTATTTGTAACTGTTAATATCGATTCGGTTAATGTTATTGAAAATAAATTTAACGAGGTAAATGTACTGATTCCAGATGTACTAGTACCAGTCTAGTATCAGTCATAGCAGGTAAATAAATGATTGAAAGCATTCAGGTAACGAGCAGCTTTTTTTCAAAGTTGATGCCTTTCTAATAAAAAGTAAAAGTACCTTGTATATATGATGCTATTCCTTCTAAATTTTTCAACCTCATAAAATTCTTTCAGTCCATCACGTGTTAAATTCTCCAAAAATTGCTACTCATATACGTACATAGGTGGATCTAATTCATTTGTATTGTTTCAGCTTCATGGGGGTATATCAAAGCATTGCTTTTTTGGATGGTTATTGTCATAGTGGAACAGACTGTTTAGTGTATAGATATGCGAGTACAAAAAAATTTCAAGTAAAAAGATGTAGTAAAGTACAAGTTTACTCTTCAAAACTGAACTTACTTGAAACATTTCTGAATCAAAAATTGCAATACATCTCCCAGCTCCACTTCACACATGCATGATGACGACAGTGTCGCTGACAAATATATGTTCACTAGTAGACCCACACGTGAAAATTCTCGTGTTTTTACTGAAAATTTTCGTTTGATTTGCCAGTGGACGCAGGTTTTACGAACGAGTTTCTACAATGAAGGATGTGCCTTTGATTTCAACAATACAATGCTTACAATCCATGTATACCCCACCGAATATCCTATCTAAATCCTTAAGAACGTGGCAGAGAAACAGACCAAGCAAACAATAAACAGTGTATTATTATATGTATAGTGGAATACTTACTACGAGTACCACAATAGTGAAAGGTACACCGCGTGCTCGTAAGAACAAGGTTTGCCCAACACGGTCCCTGCAGGTAATGGCCATGGTGCTACCCACCGTACGTGCGCAGTAAACCGACCTTCTCATCTACGTTATAAAAACAGTACCGTAAAACGTTAGAAAAAGTTGGTGATCTGCTCGACCAGGAATCTAAGCCCACAATGAAGGTATACGTAGAAGCTCTGGTGACAGGTCGATGGTTGAGTACGAAAATTTACAGAGCTTGTATTTGATATCTTGTACTGGAACCTGCTTGTGCTGATGGCGGTTCATTAAGATTTATAGCGATCAGTGGAAGTTTATGGTGGGTCTGATAATTCATAGTGATACTGTAAGGCAAATATTCAAAACTTAGAGTTTCAAAGTCAAACACAAATCGAGATATGTATTTTGGAACGAAGTCTATCATCTTAGTGCAGTAGTTGTAATATGAACCTTCTTTCTCAGAAGTTCATGCGTCGATTTCATGTATTTGTTCATCTTTAGTTGATAACATACAAGCTGGAATTCTACATTTCGAGCCTCTATAAGTGTCAATTTCATGGGTTCGAATATCATACTTTTTAATTTTAGATCTCAATGCCGCAAGTTCACTTCTATTTTTTCTTAAACAAACAAACAACAAAAACGTATATTTCCAATAAAGTTGGTACATAAGAAATGTAACATCATTGGTTTTTAAAAATGCCTTATCATAAAATCCTTAAGTGGTAGTTATTCTATGCATAGTATCATAGATGATAGAACAGCAGTACCTACGGGTATACATAAACATTCACATCACGCAATGAAGGTTAAATATACATGGGGAAACAAATGAAACTTCGCTTTTTCAGTGATGACTTAAGAGGTAATCATTGGTGATACATATAAATTCTGACGTGGTAGATATTATACGCATTTTAGGTGATAAGCGAAATATTTTCTTTAGGTACAGATTAGATTTGACATCATTACATTTAACTGAATTGTATGTTTAACATCCGAGAAATACCGAAAAAGGAAAATTATGAGAGCGAAAACTTAAAACATAAAGTTGTGATTGTTATTAAATTGAAATTGTAATTTCTAATTACTGGTTGACCGTATGGTATGGCTTGCTGATGATCGATTTAATTTAATCCTTATTACAGTTATCTGTAATCATCGTGTTTAATATGAACGGGCGTTACATATCAGAGAAAGAGAGTAAAAAAAATTAGATATAACAGTGAATGTGTCAAATTTTCAATACTAAGATGTTGATATAGATATACAATCTTAAGTTACAATGCATTAGTATCAGTTCGAATACACATTAGCGGGATCCTTTATGCTACTATTAATAACAGCAGTCAAATTTGAATCTGTGAAACAACGTTATTATTTTAAGGGGACTGAATTGAAACTGAAATTTACAGAGAGACGTAGAATTTATTCTGTTCTATGAAATTTTATAGGCAACAAAGCTTGGCATGACACTCTATTTGGCACGACTTTGTCTGCCTGTGGTCAGAAGAAAAACACAAAGACCTGCACTCCGTGACAATGAACGTAAGTCCCGTATTAAACCTTGTAATCTGGCTGAAAAACACTTGTTCCAGTACGCTTGCTTTCATCAATCGCCAGGGTGGAGAATTTTAGGAATATCCACGTTAATAAGTAGAATTTTTTTGAAAGTGAGTTATGTAACTTGAGCATTTTTAAATCTTATGCTACACGGTCCGTCGACACTTTTTTGTGTCCATTGAAAATAAAGTTCAGCCAGCTTGTGTTTTTTTGTCAGTTTTTAGGGCAGGTTCTTTATTCTATTGCGCGTCAACAATCACACGCGGAGCAATTCCCAGTATTGGTTTTCAATTTCACCGTAGTTTTCATGGTGTAATTGTTCCTATTGACGTCCCAGAAGATGAATCATCCTGACAGTCTCATTGCCAGAAAATTTGAAAATTCGTAATTTACCTGGAAACAACGAGCTATGCCTTCGTGAATTGGAATGAAATATTTACGAACTATTTCGCTGCAGCCGAAAAAGTCTTGTAAGTGTCCTGAAGCTTAACAATGGATAGAAATATCCTTCTTGTTGACCGTTCGGGCGAACAGAAGATTAAATTGAACATGTGTAATCATGTGTGTGTGGCTCTGCCATGCGCAGAGGAGGGAATTCCGTACTACGGCCTGAATAATTTTTTGCGGCTACAAAGAAACCTTAGCCGAATGTTGAGGAGTATTTTTTTCATTGCATTGATGGTCTTCTTCTCTTTTTGAGATGACTCTTTGTACGTGTTTTCATTTGTGGCAGTTAGAGTGTTCTTTCCCTGCTCCATGCAGTAGCTTGTTTAAAATGATGGCCATCAAATGTCAGTTCCGAATAATGTTTTTGTATCCAAGTGACGGATTTCCAGCTAATTGAGTGTCGTACGCAGCAACGAAGTCCAGTATTTTACCTCCTTGATTTTGCTTACAATCAATCGCTGGGCGCAGAAGAAGACAAAGTTTGTGATCCTTGAGTTTTCCGTAAATTATCTACTTTTTCGATTACGTGAAGGAGTAGATGCATACTCAGCTCATCCTAAATATTCAAAGGAAAATATTTGTTCATTGGAAATATTTTTTTAAAGTTCAAAGTGGCTCTAAAATTTTCTTTACTTTATTCAGAAGTATCTATGTTGTCTTTCTTCACTTTCATTCAAACTTTGTTATTTGGCATCTAATTAAAGAATCGTTAAAATCCACAGCATGTAACATAATATTAATAGTGAAACTGAACACCACAATCTAAAAACTTACTTGCGATTAGAATACCAGAGCACAAATTGATTAGTAAATATGAACCGGACAGTGATTTAGTTCATAAATAATATCATGGTTCATTTTTATTATCCGAGCGAAGTTACGCTTAGAAAACTTAGCAGCTCAACATCACACTCACATTCCTGAATGTGTACGAGCTCAACATCACACTCACATTCCTGAATGTGTACGAGCTCAACATCACACTCACATTCCTGAATGTGTACGAGCTCAATATCACACTCACATTCCTGAATGTGTACGAGCTCAACATCACACTCACATCCCTGAATGTGTACGAGCTCAACATCACACTCATATTCCTGAATGCGTACGAGCTCAACATCACACTCACATTCCCGAATGTGTACGAGCCCAACATCACACTCACATTCCTGAATGTGTACGAGTTCAACATCACACTCACATTCCTGAATGTGTACGAGCTCAACATCACACTCACATCCCTGAATGTGTACGAGCTCAATATCACACTCACATCCCTGAATGTGTACGAGCTCAACATCACAATCACATTCCTGAATGTGTACGAGCTCAACATCACACTCACATTCCTGAATGTGTACGAGCCCAACATCACACTCACATTCCTGAATGTGTACGAGTTCAACATCACACTCACATTCCTGAACGCGCGCGTAGCTTCCTACCAGCAGCAACCAAGACCGTGTACGAACGTGTCACTCCACACCCACCCACCACCTCCAGCTTGTTGATAAACTCTCAAATGCAAGTCTTCCGAACCAGGAATTTCCTCAGCAAACATGGAGCTGGTGGCACCTTGCTGGTCTTCTGCTCACAAATTCAGCAGTGAATTGCACGTCTCTAAAAAATAAAATTTCAACGCCAGGTTACTTTGTTTCACGAGATTTAGATAATTTATGTCGTGATTATTCGATTCTTTTCATATTGAAAATTTTTCGTGTAGTTAGTTATACGGATGTTTTGAAATCATAGTGAGAAAGATATCACGTGCCGGAGTAAACATAATTATGCATCCAAGTATTTCTAGGATATATCTTCAATTATCGTGAAAACATGGGAAACAGAAATCCGGATATTGGCTTCTCGTGCCATCTTTAAACTCATCTACAAGGGTGAGTTACCCAATTTTATCGTCTCATACGCAGTGTATTGGGAAATAACTTTTTAAAATGTTCAGCATTGAACATTGGAGCATTTGGAGGGTGTAACAATATATTCTATAAAAAATGGGGCGTTAACATTCAACTAGTTCGAACTACGTGCTTGTGTGACCCTCCGCATGTACAGCCGCAGTTCTGCCTTTGTATCATACATCTCAGAAAAATGACAGCTGCACGCTAGTGTGAACTAAGTTCATTGTTGTTCTTTTATGACGTACATTTGGCACTCGCACCTTTAGGTTAGGAATTTTATGCGATTTTTAGAATTTTGTACATGATATCTTCCAAAACAAATTTTACCTGTTTCCGTATTTCCTTTTCCTTTAGTTTCATATTGAAACCAAAAATATTACGTTTAGGGGCTTCAATTATGCCATGAGTAGAATCAATTTGCATGCCACCGGATGGATAATCACTGATTGCTCTAAATGTGGCGCAAATCTGTGTATATACTGGTATGTAACAATATTTTTTCTATCACTAGGACGAAATAATGAAAACAAAACTCGTACGCACGAGTGCGATTTAAACTCTGTACTCATACATTCAAACCGATTTTAAATCGTTTGTACCACCCGTGACACATTTCATAGTAGTATTAGTTCGATAATAAGTTAAGAAATATTTCAAAGTAAAATCCTTTTATCATCGTGGTCTGCTAGACCTCCATTTAAAATTTAAAATAATAGAAAGCAAGATTACTTTCCATTCACCGTCCCTTCAAACCCTTGATTCGGTAATATACTGTCACACATGCTTTGAGGGCAGGTAACTTGGGATAGCATGAGAGCCCTCATTTTATTCCTATTTCTTCCTTACTGACAACAGCCTCAGCTAAAGATGTGAAGTTTGCACTGGCATTCGATAGCTAAACTTGACTATGTTGTCGGTCACAGGTGTAGGCCCTCAAGCAAGTCAGATAGTCCACGTTTGCTAGATTCCTTTACTGAAATACCTTTAACGCAATGGTTGAATTCGTAACTGTTATTAGCAATAGTGAAAAGTCCTTACACGGAATTAAATCATTATCGCTGTTGCTTCTCTTGATTCAACGAAGGTATAGTGGTGCTAGTTCTGACAGGTGCGAGCTGTGTTCAGGAGAGTCATTTTGCAGATAACTTGGCCTCCGACAGACACGGATGCCTTCTTACTTCACAGTATGACCCAGGGCACCCAGGTGCAAACCCTTCGGCGTCCTCTTCCCCATCAAAGAAAAATGGGGCAAGATTGCATTCCCTTCTTCTTAATGGCTGAATTGTTCTTAAAACACCCGACAAAAATGCAAAACCAGTGTTTATTTAACGCAATAATTTCTGGCGAACGCGAAAAGCATCGACTTTTTGAGCTACAAGAGCTCAATGATAACTTCTCAACGGCCCTCGGTCAGGGAGAACACGATGGTCAAGGCCTGAGGGTTTTACTTCGATGGAGTCTTGTAATTGAAGGGTGGACAGCACGAGTGGACTACTTGCATTTTTTCCTACGGGAAAAAATGCAAGTAGTCCACTCGTGCTGTCCACCCTTCATATAGTAAACTACTGGATCGTAATCGCCTCTGTCAGCGCTGTGTTAGCGACAGCACGGGAGTGGACTACTTGCAATTTTTCCCGTGGAAAATATATTATATTTACTACGGGAAAAAATGCAAGTAGTCCACTAGTGCTGTCCACCCTTCAATTTATAAAAAATAGGAATTAAACTTGCATCAGTGACACGATCCAAATTTCCTGATTCTGAATCGTAATTTAGAAACACAACCTCTCGTAACACAATGTTTATTCAAAAGATGAAAACATGAATTGCCAAGTATCTCATAGGTCTCATATTGTGTATTCAAATAATAACAATCTAGAAAAAAAACGCAAATTTGAAATAAAATATACCAAACAATTTTGTTTTGTTCTTGTTTTCCGCTTTCACTTCGCTTGAATGAACTCATTAATGAATAGAGAAAGAAATACCTGCATTTTTTAAAAACAAAAAAACATTATTATTTTTACATGTATTTACGAATGACTGGTATTGAATCAAGGTATGTATTCAGATGTATCACCAGTGAACTAATGTATTAAGAGAAGTAGTTTAGGCCACAAATTTTGCATGTTAGAAGGAATGTTCTATGTGTTGTCACAAAAATTAAAACAAATTCCACACATACGTTGATAATATTGCTCAGCATCTTTAAAATCAACTACCCGACAACCTTAAGTAACTTTTATATGCATGAAAACACAAGATCAAGTACTTCAATGTTGAAAAATATTCTTCAATGAATATTTTAGCAGAACTTATAGAACACATAATTATTGGCACCTGAATAACATTTCAAAGTCAATAACACGACGAGCAGCAACAGGGTAGTGTTCTCATCAGTGGAAATGGGCTCCCCCTGCAGATCACAGCTCAACACGGCAATTGGATCGATTTTTGAAAGGAAGAGTTGTGTTTTCTCACGGTACCTGTCCCATAGTGAAAGAGGGGGAGGGGAAGCGACGTACCTGTTGTTGCCTTTCACTTAACTGCTCGCCCGCTTCCTTCTGACCCACGCATTCTCTCTACGTGTGTCCTCCATTTGTCATCAGCACATTCATATCATTAACATCATTGTATTCACCTTGATTATCATCACTAATACTGTAAAGTAGTATTATGTGTACATAAATGATAGAATTTGTTTCGATGGAAACATTATTGTCACTGATGCTGAGAAGAACGCAGCCATTCAACAATAGGAAGACTGACTCACCAACGAAGTTTAAGAGAATTAATGAAAGAATAAATGAATGGAAGAGCTCAGAATGTTTTTCTTTTCAGCTAATTACTCTATGTGTTACCTATTAATAACGATTTTTGTTTTAGCACCTCTATTTTTCATTTACTTCCGTAAAAATAAAATTCAGGTCAAATTAAAGTAGCGGACACAAGCTAAGTTACACGATCACATATTCATCGAACTCGCATAATTTAACGGAAGTATACTTCACTTACTTTAATAGAGTGTATTAGTTTAGAATAAATTAGTGTTTGAAACTCGAAATTGTATCTAAAATTTAATTACACTACCAGGAGCAGAGGGCCTCATACAATCATACAAGCGACACCTATCGTTTGATTTAATAGAGGTAATTTATTAATCGCTATTAAATTAGTAGCCCAACAAAGCTAATTAGCGTTAAATTAACCTCTGGATTGGACTCGTTTCTGTATCCTACATACGACCAGGATTGATAACAAAGCCAGTCTGTCCTTTTGTAGGACCCACAGCACGTGCTTGCTATGCGTGGCAGTGCCTCTTCATATGCATGTTTTCATACACACACGCACGAGTATGTTTCCCTGGGTGAGAGCACCAGAGCAAACAGAATGTACTTTGCGTTGTTCTATCTAAGTCTCGAGCTCTGTTGGTGCTCGTTAAGTTCTAGTGTATGTAATTAGTGACGTGTTAATTACTCATAGTTGCCATTATGCCAATTAAGACTATACTTTAGAATAGAATATGGGAACAGGAACGGGCCGTTTGGTCCATTCCTGGGCTGCTACCCAATACCCATGCCATAGGCATTTTTTCAACATGGGTGCTACCTGTCTCCGCCTCAATAAAATTCAGTAGAAGAGTCCGACGGTTGTTGTCCTCTACAGTAAAGAACCCTGAGTAATACATGACTTTATGGTCATTTAACTGTAGTGAGATTTTCTGTGTTGCGAGGTAACTGCCGCGTTTTTTCAACGTAATATTGAGTTATATTTTTACAGTGACGAATGATCTGCTCCTCCATTGTCGCTCTTCTGAGTATTGCGCTTGATTATGATTATAAGAGTCATGCATTTCTTCACTATCACTTTACTTACTGATTATAATCATTTTTTAGGATAATCTAAGTTAATATTAAAAGAGACATGCACTTGTTCATTGTCACTCTACTCATTGATTATAATAATTTATTAAGATTATAAGGACCATGCACTTGTTTATTATCAATTTACTCATTGATTGTATTTGTTTATTCTCTGTTCTCTCTGAATCTTTCGTTGTATTTGGTTGGAAGGACTAGCTTTTGAATGACAGATACTTGTATCTTATAATCCATCAAATTTTTTGGCTCGTTTGTAAATCATCCTACGAGAAGTGTAGCCTCAAACTACTCAATTGAAAAAAATTTCTATCATGACATTCCTCGTGGTTGGTAAACTACTTCGTTTACAGCACATCGACACGGTCGCAAGCCAATAATTGGATGTGTCCCTTCATGCAATGACTTAATGTATAGTAATGTAGAAAAAATATGTTCAGAAAACTCCAAATAGAGCACAGACACATGCAAATACATCGCTAAATATGGGACATTAGAAATACATTAAAGAATTTTAGATTACTCCACTCCTCATCTGGACAAATTCTTGCAATGTTGGTGATATTTTGTGACCGATAGCAAAAAAATCTTGAAGCTGCACAACATTCCTGCAAAATATCCGTCGGAAGAAGTGACACTGACAATTGTAAGCAGGAGCATCAATAAGGAACATCAAACATTCTGGACAACGTGTTTCATTCGCTTTGAAGGTCACTCGAAACAATAAAGGAAAATTGGTCTCCGTTCTTTATTGTAGCCAAACAGTTTTGCTTTCATAGTCATGGTTGAAGAGATAACAATGCAGTTTAATAGAGTGTTTTTCATCATACATTTTCCCTATCAGCAATTTGCATTCACACGAGTGACGTAATGACATAATAAGGATCCCTTTGTGTGCGCACAATACTGTTGAGTACAACTGACTCATGTCAAATGAGACACGCTGCCTCTCGGCTCTGACATAAACGCTAGACTCGGAAACATACAGACCTGCTTCAATTAATGGAGAACGTGTCGTGGGAAAATCTCCAGGTTGAATTGTAACAGTAGTGGAAGTAGTGATAATAGTAGCGGTAGTGGTGATGTTCCACAATTACATATTTATACACAACGATCGAGCACAAATTAAAGACCATAAACAATCGAATACATGTAGTATATGTGATTACAGGTATTGAAATTCAAGCGATAAAATTTCGGAATTTGTAGCTATTTGGCTGCAAAAATTAGCAAAAAATTTCAATAAAAGTTGAAGTGAACGTCTCGAGATGCTGGTGTGCAGTCAAAAACATTCTTGAGCTCAGCGTGCAATGCTACTTGATAAAACGAGAAAATTCTTCCTCGATACTATCCTAAATGTTCTTCGTGACAGCTACCTTCAATACTGTATCGTTGAGACAGTAGCTCTGGTAAATGTTGAAGAACCCGTAGAGGAAATAATCTGGGCAGGGTCGTGTGCAAGTGAGGTGTTCACACATCTTCATGTTTACTGGGAGACACTCCCTTTCTTTTGACTAGGCAAGTTTATAGTGGCATTAACAACGAGAGAAAATCCACATTCTTATGTTGCCATAGTTCCCTTTTTTGTATAAACAGCAATTCTTACAGTGCACTGTTTAAATTGCTTAGTGTCTCGAAGGGTTTTCACGGTAGTAGGTTTCATTTGAATATGAAGCTCATCGAAGGATTTCTCTTCACCATTTATGTTTTGCGGAAGCCAGTGGTCCAAATACTTTTATCCCACATCAGCCTGTATTAGTTGATGCAAAATTAGATCATGTAAGGATAAAGTTTGAGATTTTTAATTAAATATTTCGAATGAAAGACAAAGTAATTCAGAGTTCTGGTCTGCTGGGTCGCAAAGATTTCGTCCTAACTTATAGATTATGGCGACAATCCTAGCTTTGAGTTGGCATCAAAAGCCATAATAGAGAAAACCTCTGAATCTCACGATCTCTGCCATCATGAGCTTCAAAATTTCCGACAAACTTGAAAAATTGACCCCTATTTCGAATCTTTTTTTAAATGAATTTCCGTCCTCACCGTGCTCGCAAAATCGTTGAGATATTTATTTATTGAGAGTTAGTGACGTGTCTTTACACTGATTATGTTCTTCTCTGTCGACTAAATCAAAGTTTTATCAAAATAAACAATTTCCTGCTGAAATTTGAAAAGTGAACAGAAGTAAGGTGGACAGGAAATATTTGAGAGGTTTCTTCTTCTTTGCTGTAATTAACTAAACACAAATACATAATACACGGTGGGCCACAAAAAGTTTCCTTTTTTCAAATACTTATAACTGCACAACTAATGATCGTAAAAACTTCATCTTGACCTAATTTTCATTGTTATTTATTGTACATTTATCTGGTAAAACATTTTGTATTCATAGGCATAGTTCACGGATAAATAATTGAAATTGTGAGGATGGTTTTTCGCCATTGAGCGAGAGTAATTCGTCGAGGGTTTATTGGGAGACATGAACGATTTCTTGAATCCCTCATTGTATCAGACGTTGAAACTCTTCATGTAAATGATGTTGTTAATCGCCAAAATAATAAATCGTATTCGCCTTACGAACAGCCACCAAGGAATTTTTTCGATAAAACAATCTCCTAAGAACAAATTTCAGTTTGGATTAGGTTCTCTGGGTCTGGTCTCGTTAAACAGACCAATTTTCTATGAAGAGAATTTGAATGGCGATAAATACCTAGACATGCTCAATGAAACAATTATTCCACAGCTGCAGGCTGTGGTGGTTATTTGTTATAAAGGAAACAATATGTACTTGTGTTTCAGTAAAAAGCAAATATTTTGCTTCAAAAAATCTATAATTATTATTTTTTCCTTTTTTACGTATATTCATAGTTTTTTATGTGAGTAAAATCATAGATTGCTCTTTTAGAATTACCCTCGTACAATGGCGAAAAAAATCACCCTCACTTTTCGATTACCTATTCATAAACTATGTCTATGTACACAAAACGATTTTACCTGATAAAAGTACAATAAATGGCAGTGAAAATGAAGTCATGCTGAAGTTTGTACGATCATTAGTTGCGCAGATATAAGTATTTCAAAAAAAGGAACCTTTTTTGTGACCCAGCCTATAAAATAATAGGCATAAAAATTCATTTATCATTTATCGGATTTTGTATGAGAAGTTCTGAACCTGAGGAAAAGCTCAGCGTTCCTAAGGAACGGTAATTCTCCTAGAAATGTACACTTCTTGTTCGCAACTAACTATTGAAATGAAATTTTTGTTGGGCCAACACGTCGCTAACTTTTAATGCTTGCGTTCACAGAGAGTTTTAATTGCACTGATAGGGCGGAACCTTTGTGAACGAGTGTCAGAATTTATGAACCAAAATAAATCACGTTTTTTCATCTGACTCCTCAACTGAAGGAGAAAGATTGGTGACACATAAATAATATGTAAAATCATGAACCTTACTTTTTCGGCTAATAAATTGAATGAGAAAATACGGTGGAAAAGTGATACTTTATTTCAAAAATTATATTATATTCTACATTTTACCCGAGGGTAATGTAACTTTGTTTTATGTCTACAATAGAAGAAAGGTTTTCTTCTAAAAAACAATATAATTTTGAAAAATTCAAGCTGAATGTACAGAACTAAGTTGATATGTGAACACAGGAGAAATGGGGCATCCTAGATTATGGCATCCTAGATTATGGTCACACGTGATTATGGTCCCATTTGGATGAACTCCCGCCGGCGTGTTTAAAAATTCTAAATATTTAGGATTCCATTGATAGTATGATTCCATGGCAGATTAATGATGTACAAACTACATATGTGTGCATAACGCAAGATAAAATAAGTTTTCCTACAAGAAGGAACGTTCGAAAGTACATACAGTAGCACCAGCCTATGGGTTGAGTTTCGTTGGCATGATTCGAGAGTTTAAAGGACACTGGTTTTCTCAGTTGGCGAAAGTTAGACTACAGTGTATTAATACTGCTTGCTTTCAGCCTTTAAATGTTGCTATCAGTGGTTAACTGAATGACGATGAGAATGAGGGCAAAATAGAAATGTCTGCTAAAGAAAGACATGATGCTTATGAGTAACGAGTGTGTGGATGTCGGTTGTGTGCCAGTGGTCATTTCTATATATTAGTGCTTGGAAGCTACGTTTTATGAGTGGCGTTATACTACTGCTAATCTCTAGTAGATTGCTTTTGTTCAAAAGAAAATTGGATGTGACAGCAAAAGGATAATTGAATGGAATAGCAAATAGACAATTAAATGATACACTTGTTGCTACTATTGGAAAATCTTGTCGCGTATGGAAAGAAAAATGTCGCTGTGACTCTATAATTCAAGGCAGTGAATATAGCTTCACATGGAGCATGAATGTTACTACACAATTCAGCAGATGGAAGTTGCTGCTAACAGACTATGGAATGATACCGCTGTTAGTTAAATAACTCGTTTATAAAATTCAGCTCTTAAGTACTAAGAATCTTGTAAAAATGATAGAGACTTGTTCATAAAGTTATTTGAAAAAAATAACTCAATGTAACTTTATTACAAACATGTTGAAAATTGTGGTTTTTACGTGGTTAAAAATAATATATAAATTAATTTGTGTGTTCTGGTCAGTGCGTTGACTGGTCAACGCAGATGGAATTCTAGTTGGTTGATGGTCTTCGAGGAATGAAACCACTTCTCATACGGTTTTCGAAACATCATTTTAACTTTTCCTGCAAATAATAGACATTAAAAGAAGGTGAACTTTATAAAACTAACGTCGGCAAGAATATCAATCTTTTCTTCGAATTAGAAGAAAATTGAAGAGAAAGAACTTTTGCCTGACAGTTCCTCAAATATACAACTAGTTATTCTTGCGAGTACCTCCACATTTCGACAATGCCTGCAATTCTCAATATCTGCTTTACTGCAGGGAGCCGTGGGCGTAGAAGTCATCAGTGCAAAAGTTTCTGTCGGAAACGGCAACTTTGGGTCACACGGACGGCCATCATCACTGGAATGAGTCTACTCTACATCCTGTTGGGCATGGGACGATTTGCCGCCTAATTTATGAACCTAGGCTGATACAGTGTATGTATACGTTAAAACGTAGGAGATCATTACGACTCTGTTATCGGTAAACAAAAAGCGTTTCGACACGGCATGTGCTTTGTAAGCCATGTAGGATTTTA
>VCRD01000528.1:76155-91221 GCA_006783055.1 Trinorchestia longiramus
CTCGGAATACGTCAGTAATGTTTATATTTGAACTGAAGAGCCTAAATTTTCATAACTGTGTTTGACTTCTTAAAAACAAGCACTCAACATTTCCTTTCTTGGCCAACTGAGCTGCCGAAATGCTCATTTTATTGGTGGCACGTAGTGGCGTGATCACACAGAACCATGACCTATATGCTTCAACAATTCATTTATGTTTAAGTCTAGTTTTGGATTTTAAATCACGACTTCTTTTGTGCTGACAGTATTAATGAACTACGCATGTTGTCGTGCCTGGCCTGAATAAACATTTATGCAAATGTCAGAACATGCTGTGAGTGACAGTGAGCAGCGTGTCTACTACTCATGTAAGATGACCAGTGAGTGTATAATTCATGCAAGATTGAACATACTTTCAAAGCAGTTTAATTGTAAATATAAGTAACAATGTATTTAGTTTTATTTTATTGTTCTAAATGACCAAATTATGCCAATAATCAAATGATACTATGAATAATATTTTTATACATGATATTATAAAAGTAGTATCTATATTAATGGTGTTGAAGAAATAATATTTAATATTTTTTGATAAGATCTAATAATTATAATAATGGTGACTACAATAACACTAACGCTAGCATATCTGTGGAAAGAAATGAAGAACGCATGTACCTATGAGCATTCGAAAACTATTACATCCTATGTTAATTCCTTGAGTACTTGGGTCTTTCTGATGCAGACGATTTCAGTTTGATTACAGAAGGATAATTTAGATGCCATGGGAGCTGTCCTGCTTGTCATTATTTTTGTGGTAGTTGTTTGGCAGTCGCTTGCCCTCAGACTTGTTTTGCATTGTCGACATCATTATTTGTCCTGTTGTACATGAATAGACTAAACCTTTGTGCTGTAACGTTCCTTTGTGTCTTTCGCGCATTATTCAGGTAATTATAAAAAAGTTCGCTGTCATATCTGGACCTTGTTTTGTTTAGTGTCTCTTAACTCTACTGAAGCAGTTCAATTTTAATGTAAACGTAAACTTTCATTCGAGTAATCTTTCTTGTATCTGCTACAGTGGGAGCAAAGTTTAACAGTTTCTAAATTTTTAACGAAATATTTGAGTCTTATTCATTTATTTATTCAAATGTGTTTACAATGGTTGTTTCTCTAATCTGATAGTCTTAATTCAATCTTCTTAATTACTCTACATTTGTAATGCTGCTCGTAGGTCCAACATCCTAAATTTTGTTGACCATGGATCATCAAGTACATACATCAACTGCATCTGTGCCATATTTCACTCAATTTAACTCGACTATTTCAACTCACGCAAACAACCCTAGACTTTCTAAGAATTCTACAAGATTTGGAAACATGAGTTGCAAACTCATAACTCATTATTTTATGTTGTACGTATTCATTCAATTGAAGAAACACTTAAGAAGAGCACGAATATTTGACCCATTTCCTAAAATTTAAACAAAATCGATGCATTAGCTCGTGGACTTAGAAATCAAATGCCCCTAAGTTTTGTAGAACCGAAGCTCAGTAATGGTTTAGTCATTATCAAGGATCTTGTAGTTTGGCTTACATTTCATTGTAGATCAAGGGTGGGTGACATCCCTCTGAGTTGAGTGTGTATCACAGCTGCGTTAGCATCGCTGTTGCTGGAGTCAGCTTCATTATTTACATTTGTAGCGTGAGCGGCAAGCGATGTGCGCACTAGTCCGCTTCCCTCGCACATTATCCGCCATATAGTCAAATGGCGGGCATTTCCGTTCCCACAGGTCTCTTGAGTACGCTTTTTTGTAGCCAATTTTGATCCCCGAGGCTGGAAACTCTCCATCCCGCGGACAGACAGACGTGCGGATGGAAAGCATACACTCACACGGAGGATCCTCAGAGACCTAATGGGAAATGGCTAACTATGATGTTAAAACCTGTCTCAAGGGAGAAGTTTTGAAGAAACGGATGTGAACTATATTGTGAAACATAAACCGTACGTGAGAGACTTGCCAGACATGATCATGAGAGATTTTAAATAATGAATTGACAACGATGTCTTAAACACTGGAACGTCAAGTGAGGTGGACACAAATCAACAATGCAAAAAAATCTTTACGGTTGATGAATGAAATGCAAAAAAAAATTAAAGAACGCAATTTGTGTGACGTATCAACTGCATCGCTAGTAAAATCTACTTATAACGTCAAAGAAATTGATGAACTATTTCTGTATGAGATGCACACTATTTTTTTGAGTATTCAACAATACTGTTTAAATCGAATCCCTCTCAGAAAGGCTGCGAACGTTCATGGACAAATGGCAGTGAATAATTCTTAATAAACAAACTTGGAAACAAGTGAGATCGTTTTACTAAAATAATTTTATGTGAAATAAAAAGAACTGTGAAATCATACTTTCCAGATAATATTCGTTCCCGCTCAAATTGATTGGCTGAAGAATCCCGCCCTCACAATGAACACAAAAGGAATAAAAATGCCGATTATATTTTTAATGCCGACTTGGGTCATCTATACTTCACATACTATGAATTGTGGAGTGTATTTCATTAGTATTTAGAGACCGATGCAAAATTTACATTCTCTCATGCTTCAGGTCAAAGAGAAGTTTATAAGTTACAAAGATACTGAAGATAATTTCAGTTCAACCATCTTTCATGTCGACAGAACGAGTGTTGAGTGTGAGTTGACCACACCAACCAAGCCCGCGGCTACGACGGACACTTCCTTCCAACACTGTTCCTATCCATGCTTCAGACCTACGAAGCTTTGATAATATCTTGCTTGTGCAGGCTTTTGGTGCATCACCAACTATCATAGCTTCCAACGTCGCGTAGGTTCGAAATGATTTAGACTTTCTACGGTTCGTAAATTATCGAATCTTTTCGTTGTTTTATCGTAGAGGGAGAAAGAGGTTTATTTTTAACTCAAGCAACTTGGAATCGTATATTTAACTTACATTCTGAATTAATTAGCTAATAAAATGTATTTTCCAAATGAATGAATGCACACAAACGCATACCAACGGAAGACTCAGGTATCTAATTTATAATATATATTCATATCTATTGATGTGATTTAATTTCCTGACCATCAAACTGGAAAAAGGATTAATAAGCTTTAATTAACCATATTTCATATGAAAATGAAGGCACGTTATTGCTACAAATGAATTAATGTACAACCACAGTACTAACATCATCAGCATCACTGAGGTCAGTACCTCACACGGTAACATCAAGAACGTCATCAGCAACAGTACCAATAGTACCAGTAGCAACAGTACCAATAGTACCAGTAGCAACAGTACCAATAGTACCAGTAGCAACAGTACCAATAGTACCAGTAGCAACAGTACCAATAGTACCAGTAGCAACAGTACCAATAGTATCAGTAGCAACAGTAGCAACAGTACCAATAGTATCAGTAGCAACAGTACCAATAGTACCAGTAGCAACAGTACCAGTAGCAACAGTACCAATAGTACCAGTAGCAACAGTACCAATAGTACCACCATAAGTACTGCTAAGAACAATAACCAGCTGCATCACAACCAGCAGTAACCAGCTGTATGAGAACCAGCTGTAGCCAGCTGTATCAGCATTAGCAGCAGCATTAGCCAGCTGTACCCGTACCAGTTGTCAGTTGTAACAATACGAGTACCAGTAGCAACAGAAGTCAACTGCACCAGTACCAGTGGCAGCAGCAGCTGGGTGTACCAGTACCAGTCGCTAGCTGCACCAGTACCAGTAGCAGCAGTAGCCAGTTGTGCCAGTACCAGTCGCTAGCTGCACCAGTACCAGTAGCAGCAGTACTAGTACCAGTAGCAGCAGTGGCCAGGTGTACCAGTATAAGTACTATCAGTGGCCAGGTGTACCAGTACCAGTACTAGCAGTGGACAGGTGTACCAGTACCAGCAGTGGCCAGGTGTACCAGTACCAGTCGCTAGCTGCACCAGTACCAGTAGCAGCAGTAGCCAGTTGTGCCAGTACCATTCGCTAGCTGCACCAGTACCAGTAGCAGCAGTACCAGTACCAGTGGCCAGGTGTACCAGTACCAGCAGTGGCCAGGTGTACCAGTACTAGCAGTGGCCAGGTGTACCAGTACCAGCAGTGGCCAGGTGTACCAGTACCAGCAGTGGCCAGGTGTACCAGGGTACAGAGGAGTGTACCCACCCTAATCAGCCTACAACGCCGCCGGCAGACTACACTGCGTACAGCTTATTTCAGTGTCCACGCCATCACCAGAAACTGTGCTCACGCTAATGCCCTGTAATGCTTGCTGTGAAACTGAGCTCTAGCTGGGCTACGGCCACTCAATACTAATATAGACTTGAGATGGGAGCAGGCAGCATAATTATGGAAGTTTGACGGCAGTGGTGGAGGTTTATTTTCTGAGAGCTATACAACGCTTGAAACTTGAGTGACGCTGAAGAGTCTTGAAGTGTGGGGATTAAAAAATGTATTAACGGCAAGTTTGGAACGCTGCTGGAAGATGTACTATAATAAGTATGATATACAATATTAATAGAAATAAGTAGTGATACTGTGTTTTGGTAATAGGAAATAACATTCTGTACGTACGAGTTTACAGATACTGTACGTTTGCAGTGTAGAATCCGTGCCATAAGCCAGAGCCGTATATATCGTAAAAAACAACGGGGAAGACATTTGAACGACCATTATGTTCAAATAGAACAGGATACGGGATCCTAAACTAACTTTTGATCATAGTAGTACGACGTTAGATGTTGTAGTGGTCACCTTGAAGGCTCACAATTACGTCATTGCGGAAGTGCTAGAACTTGAGTCGCGAGTTCTATATAAATAGCTCAGGTCTCCCACTGAGCAACAATAACTGGAAAGTCAGAACATGAGGCAAGTAAAGGAGAAGTTTACCTATGCTTTACCATAATCTGAAGTTACACCGGAATGATGAGTTTTGCATTAATTTGAGATTACAACAGTGGTGCTGCTGACCATGGATTAGTCTTGTAGAAAAGCAATTTGAAGCACTGCAAATCTGAATTAAAACTACAATTGGATCAAAATGATTCAGTTTATACCGTTAAACATGAAAGACTTCCAAAATGCAGAGAAAAAGCACGGGATGTGCCCATCTCATTCGTAATTGTAGGTTGTTAAATTAGAATATATATGCATGTATCCGCGTACATTCATATATTAAGCACAGGTGAAGTTACCCTCACACAATGAATGTAAAGAATAACCGTGAGTCGTTGAAAACTTGGACAAAGTATCGGAAAAATATACTAGAGAAGTGACAACTGATGACACACCTCTAGTTAAATATTAAAAGAGGCATGGTATGTTGTAAGTTGTTCAGAACACGTTCAGTATTCACCTCGTTGATGTTACATTCCATTTCTAAAGTTAACCTTGCCAGTATTGAGATAATATAACTTTTTTATGTGGCAAGTTAACTCACTAGTAGGCATTAATGAGTTAAGTAGGTCATTTCGTGGGAGCTGTTTCGTGATGACAAGATAAACGGATAAATTAGGTTAAAAGAATTAGTTAGTCATGGATACTCGAACGGAAACAAGCTGGTTGTGAAAACGAGCAAACGCGACTAGGTAAAATAGGCAACTAGTCATAACTACTCACATTAAAAGTTAACCGTGCAAACAAGTAAAGAAACCCGGCGGCGACTTGAATGTAAAAGGATTCACCAGCCAAGAATAAGAAGTCAGTGGTGATCAGTAATGAAGACCAATGACTATTGGCTAGTGTAGCAGCAGGTGCTGGAAGCTGCCTCGGCAGGTGCTGAGGTCTGGAGGACCTTGGAGCTGTACGTAGTTCCAGCAGTCACATCACAACTTTGCTGCTTAGTTTCGCACGACGACTTCGCTGCTGTTCAGTGGGTCTGGGAAGAACTGTGGGGAAGAACCCAACCTAACTTCATCCATCGCCTCATTTACGTGGTCATGCAGAGTTCATGCATTATATTTCCCCGGATCTATGATTTATTCGACTACAGTGTTAGATTGAAAATCATCTGCCAGCCGTTAGAACGGTCTGAGTCTTGTAGTTTAAGTTCTGCTTCGAATCGAATGATTATTCTATTTATTTTAAGGCAGTTGAGGGTTAAAAGAGTCACTTGTCTCGTTCCCGAGAATTGACAGAGTCTGTAGTTCACGGTACCGGTTCTAAATTAATGGTCTTCTTGCTTCATGCTTGTTAGGCACGCATCTATGAATTATTGAAAGAATCAAGTCCCGTTTATATCAAATGACGCCTACATTACGAAACCCTTAATGGGTGCAGCACCACTAAAATATAAACAATTGTATCATGTGTGCTGTTGCCACATGTTGCCGTTTAGTGTATTCACAAATATTGAGAGCCGTTCTAAGCGTGTTAACCAGAGAATTAATCACTGTATTCATGCATGATAGATTAAATAAGATATTTCTTTCTTATAAGAGTTGTAAATGAAAGAAAGTTTGAATTCTGGAGGCCAAAGTGTATATGACAAAATATGACAGAAGCGAATCCCCCTTCTGAAGAAATGATATTGAAAATATTTAAAAATCGCCTGTCCTGAGGCCAGCAATTCGTGCATTTACTTACCTACTGGACTTGAGCACCGTTGTTCAACGTGTAAATGAATAGAATACAATAGAAAAAGACAACAGGAACGAGCCGTTTGGCCCATTCTTGTGTTGCTTCCCAAGTCATATGCTGTCAAAAGGAAAGGCATCAATCACGCACATACACATCAATCACGCAGCACTCACAAAACCAACGAGTCTTTTCTCCTACGGCTGTAATGAAGCTTCCTTTAAATAGAACTAGAGCATTTCTTATTAACACACACTTTTCAGAGCACGATTGTTTTTTAAAAGTTTATACCATTTGATTTATCTTTTATTGTGTTTTATCACACGCTATGTCGGGTGACCGCCAGAAACGTACTGTATTCTATGATGCTGTAATTTGTTAACTCTTTTTTTGCCTGAAGAGGCTTGTGGGTGCCACCATCGATTGTCGTATTCACTGCGAACAAAGTTGACAAAGCGTATTGTGAAGAGAATGGTAACAAGAAATACATACAGTCCGCCAGTTAAGGGTTAAATGTTAGACCTAGACGCTTGATATAATTTCATTGAAATGAACAGGATTAAAAATTCTATTTGGTATCCTAGATTTGATCATAATAAATGTAGGAGGATTTGTAAAAGCTTTATATTAGACCAAGTATTCCATTCCCAAGATCTGTCGACTAATATCGCATCACCAGTAAGGTCTCTGGGTTTGTCACCTTTTACATGTTTCCTCTAAAATTTTGTAAAAAAAAGTATTCCGAGCTGTGCCATCGAAAATCGCAGAACAAAAAAACGTGATTTCAGCAGCCATTGCATCCATTATTGTCAATATTTTGTACATTGTCATAAAAAAATTGAGTCTGGTTCTGAGTGCATTGAGTGTCGTGGTTTTCTCGAAAGTTAAAAATAAAATGAAATTGTTAATCATGTTCTTTGCAATGAAACTCATTTCTACCTTTTTGCTTTAATATGATAGTTAGAAAATTCCGGTCGTATAAAATGGGTGCATTTTTTAGACGTCACCTGGTAACAGTGACTTACAAAGCATTCACTAGAGCGCCAGGGAAGGGCTATGCCATGATTTTTATGGTCTTTGACTGATGAAGTGATGCTCACTCATAAAAAATTGCTCCCGTGTGTTTGATTGTTTATAGCGTTTCACATCATCGAACGCGTGATCCAGAGTGTTTTAGAACAAAACTTAAAACGTGGTCTGAAATATTACTGAGCGTATATCAGTACATGTTTAAAATGTTACGTAGTATATGAAACGTGCCTCAGCTTCGCATTGCTTATTATTTATCTAGCGCTTCAACTTTGTGATACGCATTATTTTACAAATGCTTCAACTGTATATGACGCAGGGCCTCAACTTGAATCTAATCAAATTTAAGTGGTTTCTAATTGGAAAACATTTATTGTTATTTAATTACGGCAGTTTCTACTCGGGAAGAATTTATCATAACTAAATTACTATAGTTTCCGCTCGAAATACATTTAATGGAATTCTTAGACAGCCGGACAGTTCCTGCTTACGTTAGTTCAACATGTAAGTTCTCACGTACCTTGATGTTGTCACACGAAAGTGTTAAAGTGGAACTTAAATCCTTAATTTATGCGTTACGAGGTGAACTCATAGAAGTAACCATTGCAACAATGCGCTCTGGAAGTCTAGACTATGTTAAGAACTACTTAAACTATGTTACGTTCTACTTACACTACGTTACAAACTACTTAAACTACGTTACTACCAACTTTAACTATATTAAAAATTACTTAAACTGTTACGAAGAACTTGAACTATATTACAAAGAACTTAATCTACATGTATGTTACGAACTACCCAAACAATGTTCCGAGCTACTTAAACTATGTTACGAATAACTTGAACTATGCTACAAACAACTTGAACTATGTTACAAAATACTTAAACTCTGTTACGAAGAATTTAAGGTATTCTACGAACTATTTAAACTATGTTACAAACTACTTAACCTATGTTACAAACTACTTAAACTATGTTACAAACTGCTTAACCTATGTTGCGAATACTTAAACTATGTTACAAATTACTAAAACTATGTTACGAACTACTTAAGCTAGGTTACGAACTACTTAAACTATATTATGAATTACTTTACGTTATTTTTATGCCACTAATGCATTTGCTTGACAGGTACTGATGATTGTTACTAGCTATTCAGTTTACTCTGATAACCACACATTTAACATAAAAACTCATGAGTCCAGTATTATCATTCCGTATTACCAATAGCTATTATCTAAGCCTAGGGAATAAATAGTTGACATCACTACCTAAATTCAGTCCCTAGGGATATTTTTCATTTGTGTTAACATTTCTTGAGCGATGAAACTCTACCGTGGGCTCCTTCATCACGACTGTTCAGCGACAGCCCCTGCAGCTAGTCTTTGCATTTCCTTCCTGAGTTATTAACATCCCTCCCAATGTAGGGAATTCCTATAATAATATCCCTCCCAGTCTAGGAAATTCTCACAATAACATGCCTCGAGTCTAGGAAATTCTCACAATAACATCCTTCGATTATAGGAAATTCCCACAATAATATGCGTCGGGTCTAGAAAATTTTCACAATAACATCCCCCGATTCTAGAAAATTTTCACAATAATATCCCTCCCAGTGTAGGAAATTTTCGCAATAATATCCCACCCAGTCTAGGAAATTTTCACAATAATATCCCTCGACTCTAGGAAATTCTCACAATAATATCCCTCGACTCTAGGAAATTCTCACACTAACATCCTTCCCAGTCTAGGAAATTCTCACAATAACGGTGTTGCCGTCCCTTCCTTCACTCCTCGATCACCTACAAAAACCTGCAAGACAACAACCAAAATTTCTTTGTTGTTCCATCTCATGCATTTAAGTCAATATACTTTCTCGAATTAACCCAGACTTATAGCTTGACGGAGATGAAATTGTGGAAATGGTGTGTTAATCTTAACTATATCAGTATAAATTTGTTTAAATAAACACTGGTATAAGGTTACTATGTTCTCATTTCTTACAGTTGACGTGTCATTTTTACACGCGAGTGGTTGATATAAACGGAAATAATATTTTATTAAAGTTTAGTTTTTTCCATTTGAAAAACCATTCGAAATGTACACCATGGCAGGTTGCCTGTATCGGAGTCTTGAATTCAGTAGTCTAAAATATCTAGCATTACGATGTCATCCAAGGTTGGAATATTTCTTTTTGTCTAGTTGTAAGAACGTAACTATGCGGGAATAAGAACCCCCTAATTGTGTTCAAAATCTCTAATTCTCAAAACAAAACAATATACACTACATATATAATGCACAGTGTACCTCCATATCTCTATCACTTTATCTCTTTATCTTTCTCTCTCCCTGTATTTGTTTACGTCTGTCCCATTACTTCCTATCTATTGCTGAAGAAAAGATTGAACTGAAATCAGAACCGGTATACATGTGTTATAAGCATTTTATTGTGAATACCAAAGGCGCTGGATTACTATAAAATACGCCAATTTTTTCTCGTTATTAGCCTTCTTCTCCTACACGGCCATCTTATCGGTAGATAAAATACAGGATGGAAGTTCTGTATGCATTCATAAAAATTATTCAAGTTCTGATAGTACCACGGGTAAAACGGAGAAATGGTTTTATTTCATAGATCTTTAATTTTATTATTTTTGAGCCGTGGAATTCCCATGGCAACTATCTAAGCTATGTTAACGGTACATAAGATACAGAATGGAAGTTTTATATACATTCATGAAAAATATTCATTTAAAGCATAATAACTCGTTGTAAAACTTTAATACATTCGTCTTCATAATAATTTCAAATTAGTCTAATCTAAACCGCGGATCTTCCACGGGAACTATCTAGTTTGTTAACGTTCAAAGCATGGAAACGCCAGCATGAGAATATTAAAAGCTCTCCGGCTTGAGGCAGTATAATGTAGTCGCCCGTGTCATGTCATAGGCGTGGAATCTAGGTGTTAATCGAGAGCTGTTTGTTGGAGTCCGGACACATGTAATTGTCATACAAGATTCATTCCCGGCTGTATCATAACATTTCCCGTGCACATTTCCAAAATTTCGGATACCAGAACAATCATTTTTCGGAAATGTCATACGGTAGGTTGGTACACTCTGAACAAACACAAGTTCGCAAATGTGTTCTCACGCAGCAATGTGTTTGCAGCTGAGCCTGATAAATAATAAGAATTACTTGAATAAAGTACAGAAATGGCATAAGAATAGTCTAATTTTATTTTTCTTCTCCAAAGTAACATTTAAAAAATGTAATACGTGCTGCCTCAACCATATCCTTTCCAATATACGAGTATACCGAGTGATGAAATTTTCTCACAATACAAAACTTGAAGTTAAAAATAAGTGTAATCACTGGAAGAGCTTTCAAGACGGGTTTAAGCATTCTGACTCTACAACTCTGGTTTGCAGGTTAATTACCTGCTGAACGTACTTGGCTCGTTTCATGTTTACACCAAGGACTACTATAACTATAACTACAGGGTGTCTCAAAAAAATGTACTCACCCTTTAACCGTTGCTAACATGCTGTCTTCTTTGTGTTGCAGGTGTGAGGTTCGAATCTTTGCGAACATGATTCTTTAATCACATTTAATCATGTTCGCAAAGGTTCAAACCTCACATTTGCAACACAAAGAAGACAGCATGTTAGCAACGGTTAAAGGGTGAGTACATTTTTTTGAGACACCCTGTATTATTATAATAGTCCTTGGTTTACACATAACTTTATCACTGTACTTAAATTCTGTCTGATCCTGCACCAGTACTTTGTTATACGTTCCTTTCTGATCTCATAGTGAATATTCTCAAAATGATAGTGTTCTCAAGTTCTCGAGTCATTATTTATTTATAAAGAGAGACCCACTAGTATTTCTGGATGATCTTCTCACTTTATTTCCTCATCGGAAACTGAACAAGTGGTGACTTTTCTCTCGCTAGTGAGATCTGAGCATTCATGGTTCTTAAATAGAATGGATGATTGAGGTTTTATAAACTGTTTACAAATAGAACTGTTAAATTTGATAAGTTCCTTTCAATTAAATCTTATCCAAGTTTGTTATTGAAACAAAATAACAATCCGTTAGAAATTGTATAGCTCATATGAAACGGAAATGTATTCTATAAGCAGAATGCCGGGACAGTAAATCTAAAACAGTTAATAAGATACTATCTTGGTTCTTCATTCATTCTGTACATTTTGAGATAAAAAACGACCACTTTCTCACATTTTACTTCATGCCACGACTTGGTCCTGGAGTACGAAAATTTTCAAGTTTCATGACGAAAAATTACCAGAAAATATTTTCCAGTTACGTTTAAATTTGGTCAAGTCCACACTTCTTACATATCCACAGCTGATGTTAAACGTTAAGCTGTACATTTTCCTGCCCAGAGGTTGTAGCCTCGATTTCTTTATCTAAGGGCAAAGTTGCTCTCGTTAGACAAGTTCATGCTGCTTCTCTGTGTTCAAACTCAAAATACTTTCCTTCAGAAAAATTGAATATGCTATAAATATCATACAACAGAACTCTCACAGCTCTTCATTTAAGCGTTAGTATTCGTTATAACAACCAAGTTTAGCCTGCATCTCTTTTAGCATACTAAACCTACTTCGTGTTGCAAACCTAGTCTGTTTTTCGTTAGGAAGCCTACGTTCCTTCTCTTCTATCAAGCCACGTACTGCTTCTTCCCAACCAAGCCGCTCTGCATTGCTTCAATTAGCCTAGACTGGCTCTTTGTAGCCTAAATCATATGTCTACCTCACTCACTGCTTTTCCTAAACACAAATCAGATGCTTTTATTTAACCAAAAGCATTCAGATTAACTTTGGTCATGGCTTAATTGTTTCTCTTTGGACATACATTTGCACCTTCTCCTTAACCATATCTCGACTGTTTCTCTTTAAACATACTTCTACAGCTCCTTTCTAATTATTCCTCGACTGTTTCTGTTTGGACATACCTTTACAGCTCCTTTCTAATTATTCCTCGACTGTTTCTCTTTGGACATATCTCAACAGCGTCTCTTTAACCATACCAGGACTGTTTCTCTTTAACTGCGGCGAGAATGCTTCGCTTCAACTAAGCCCTAAGAGCCCGCTGATCATGACACACTTTCATTGGAGCATCCTCGACTTCGCTATGATAAGAATCTGCTGACTCATGAGCTCGGTACTCATTACCAATGCAAGAAATCATGAAGAACAGCTTTGTCCCAACCTCGCAGGAATGCCGGGGCGCTATCGACTATGCGCTCTAAGAAAAGCCCAAGAAAAGGTCAGGATGTCATTCCAGCGCACCGGTCTTCTGATCCGGGAGTACCACCAGCCGTGCGACCTGCTTTTGTTCCTGTTTCCCTTGCACAAGTTCTGATGCAACAAAATTCATGGATAATGCTGAAACAAGAGCTTCTTAAATTTACGACCAATTCTTCATCTTCTTCGTTTTTCCAGTTCTCCTTAATCATTTCTTGTTCTTACTCTTGAGACAGAAGTGTCGAGCGTTCATTGTTCATGTTTTGGGTGAAATGTTGAAGCAAGCAAATGTGTCATTGCACAAAAAGGCGGAACTGATTTTTGCCTTAAATGGAAGACAGCGTCGTCATGGCGTGACTGTGCGAAGGTCCGAGAGGTGACTTGTTTCGAAATTATTATTACAGAAATAAAATCCCAAATACAAAATCAAGAGAGATTACCTCCTCCAGATAAATAACTTGACTGCAGTCCCTAATTTCTTGAAAATATTTACTGGGAAAGTTAAAACTTACTTGATTTCGCTGCTCGTCTTATGTTTATATTTAAACTTACTCAAATCATTTGAAATAGAAGCTCCAGTAGAAAATGAATACTTGTTTCATTTCCCATCACAAGTAAATATGATCCAGAATTAAGATAAGAATAGTTCCCAACACAAGAGCATAAATTACCTAAACATATTCTGATTTTAATCGCTCAAAGATTTTCCCATGAATGTTTCAGCAACGCAAGCTGAAACTGCTTGACGTTGTAGGTGGCGACAATCCTACGCTATGTGCTACTACTTAACTAGTACTAGCAGTAAATTAGGACCAGCTGTAAACTAGCACTAGTTGTAAACTAGTACTATCGGTAAACTAACTCTAGCATTAAACTAACATTACAGCAAACTAGTACAAGTCGAAAACTAGCACTAGCAGTAAACTAGTACTAGCAATAAACTATTATAGAACTAGCTGTAAACTATTACTAGCTGTAAACTAGTACTAGCAATAAACTATTATAAAACTAGCTGTAAACTAGTACTAGTAATAAACTACTATAGAAATAGCTGTAAACTAGTACCAGCAATAAACTACTATAGATCTAGCCGTAAACTAGTACCAACAGTAAACTAATACTAGCAGTAAACTAGTACCAGCATTAAACTATTATAGAACTAGCTTTAAACTAGAAATAGCAGTAAAGTATTATAGAACTAGCTGTAAACTAGTTCTAGCAGTAAACTATTATAGAACTAGCTGTAAACTAGTACTGGCAGTAAACTATTAAAGAACTAACTGTAAACTAGCACTAGCAGTAAATTATTATACAACTAGCTGTAAACTAATACTAGCAGTAAACTATTAAAGAACTAAATGTAAACTAGTACTAGCAATAAACTATTATAGAACTAGCTGTAAACTAGTACTGGCAGTAAACTATTAAAGAACTAACTGTAAACTAGCACTAGAATAGAATAGAATGAGGCTATAGGAACGAACCTTCTGGCCCATTCTTGGGTCGGATAATTACTTCGATAATTATTCGGTTGTTTACCCAAGTCCCATGCCGTATTTCTAGCCGCATCAACCATGTCGGAATAGAATAGAATAACTAGCAGTAAATTATTATACAACTAGCTGTAAACTAGCACTAGCAGTGAACGAACATCAGGATTTATTTGGCCGGATTACCACTGCATTTTAGTTAATTCCTTTGTATGAGAAATTATTTTGTGCTGAACGAGGAAAATTAATTGTCAAGTAAAGCCATTCCGATTTCTCCTCGCGTGCCTTTAATAAATGATGTTAGAAAATATCTTCAAATCTGAAAAGTAAGTGAAATCAGCTAATTATCATCAGAGTTATTAGTGCTCGTGGTCAGTCATGCGTGTCCGTGTATGAGCAGTTTGCGGCTACAGAAAAAACTCGATGAGGAAAACTTGATCCCAAATGAAGACCAGTACAATATCTTTGCACCTTCTCTTCTGCAGTTAAGGTTTCGTCACTCGAAGCATTTCTTAAAAGCATGACACCGCTCATGTCTACAGTAGGATTAAATGATTCTCTTCATTATACTGATACTAATTAGCTACAATTATAAGCTCAAAGCATGAGAGGACTAAACTCAAATTTGTAGAAAATACGAACTGGTCTTTCACGGTATGGGACTTCGGTATTGAACAACATGGGACCT
>VCRD01000528.1:92000-104957 GCA_006783055.1 Trinorchestia longiramus
GTCTTTTCTTGATTTGCTACCCAACCCATGCCTAAATATTTTCTTCGTCATTCGTAGCTCTCAAAAAACTAATTTTCTGCGTCATTCGCTGTCGTTGAAGCCTTTGCTAAATGTGCTTTCTCGTGCCTGTATCAGTTGAGACGCTGGAGTCGAATTTCACTTTTCGAGCGACGAGGATCTTGTGTCAGATGAGATGTGCTTGTTCAGCTCTTGTGCCTGTATTGCCGTACTGAGTCCCAGCGATGGTGACTCAAATCATGAAGAATATTTGCAGCAATCACCTTAATTATATGAGACAGCATTTTTGAAAAACGATGATGTGATAATAATCTTAAGCATATGTTTACCCCAGAGCAGCATATTTCCTGCTGAACGAGAGCATGCCCGCAGTAACTTGTAGTTTGAAGAAGGCTTCACGGTATTGGAGCATTGATGACATGTGTGTATATCAGGATAGCTTATTCTTTAAAGTAATTTACTTAGAATAAATTAATGAATCTTTACATTTATCATTGACAGCCCTAACAACTGGATAATAAATTCAAGCCGTGTCCTAATCTCGCCCTTGCACTTGACGTGCTCGTTTGTGATATTTCAGTCCAATTTCTGAACCATGTATTATTCTGTCTCATAAGAAAGAAGGTAGGAAATTTTCTAGCGGAAATAAACTATTATAATCCTCACTGATGATATGGTTGAATTACTCAGCAAAATTGCGAAGAAATAATGGCAAAATAGAGTAAAGATTCTTCCATTCTGATCCATCTGCGACCCTATCGCGACACTTGCACCACATTCTGTCATGCATACAACATGTGTTTTAAGAGAATGGTTTTTTGCGATGTTTTCCTTCTTTCAGCTGCTCCTAGATCCATTACCTCATCACGCACCTCCAAACACCTGTCCATCAGATACTATTGTTGAGCTAATTTTATTGTTCGGAAAATCCGACGTTATTTCTAGAATGTATTTATTGAGAGTGTTTCTCCTCTGTGATATTATCGACGACTTGTCGTCGTTTTATCGTGTGATCAGCATGGCAAATACAGGGAAGACAAAAGCAAAAGTTATCTGACTAGTTCTTAGGAGCTTCTTTGAATAAGTTCTGTTTTTCGCTGGTGTTCTGACCTTGTATTTTGTATGCATTTGAGCTTAAATAAACTTATCTGTTCTTGATCAAATGAGCTGGGCATCTTTCTTCTACAATATAAAAGCTACACCAATATCATCACGGGAGGAACTCTGACGCAACATACATTTGCTTAATTAGGATTTTCTTGCTAAATTTAATAGAATTAGCTACTCTTGATACTGTTTGGTGTCCGTGTTGCTCGTGTGTTCGCCGTCAGGCTAGTGCTATATTTTTTTAATGTTTTGTTTCATAATTCGAACAATTGTTTGATCGCTTTAGTAATTCTGAGTTTTACTGTAAAACAAACGTTTGAAAACCCCAGGACCCCTTAAGTTTGTGAAAAAATAAGGACCATCTTATTGTTCATAAACACAACTAATTACTAGTGTTACAGAAAAATTTTCCGTTCCGACCTATAACCACTTCCCATACTTTACTCATAATAGATGTAGAATCTACAGAAAACAATAATGTAATTAAGTTCTATCACCCCAAGTCTACCATATTACTTCTACCTGTGTCTCCATATCGTTCACTGAATCTGTAGATAAACAGAACCCACAATAAACGTCGTTTTTTGTGGAGTTGTATGTTCACAGCAGGTCTAGCCCAGACTGCCTGTACATCGCATCAAGGTGTATGAGTTGGCATCCCCACAATTGCAGTTCGCTGTTTTAAAAGTACTAAATCATTCTCAGTCATCGCCTACGTTTACGAACACTGTCTAAGTAAATGATGCTGAGGAGAGTTGTTTACTTCTAGTAAACGTGATGTCGATCGATCGTATACGAGTTGCATGCAGCGCACGCACGCGCTAGGAGGCCTTGTTCTTCAAGGTAACGGTTATTAATTGCCATGGGCCGCCTCCACCATTCATTGCTTTAACTTGAAACTATGTAGAGTTAAACACAGACCTATCAATCAAGTAATTTAGAACTCAATAAATACGGTTTTATCAATTTCTATCGTAAATAGTTAAGCTAACTTGCCTCCGCGATCGTGCTTCGTTCATGTTACTATTATAAATCAATTCATGATTTAAGTGCAATGTCCTCGCAAGCAGAGTCCTTGAGGATCTGCACTCGCGTTTGATGAATCATTCCTACTGTTAACGCCTGACAGGATCGCATTTGTTCAGAGGCTGTAATTTGTGCAATTGTGTGCATCTAACGCTTTGCATCGAAATTTGAAAGCAAGAGTTCAAATCCAAGAGAAATAAGCAGCCTTTTTATTCACGATTAATCTTTTTTGAAATTATTACAACCCTCGTTTATGAACAAAATTCCTGAGCACATTGTTTGTTTTCGTGGAGGCTAGTGATGATGCATGTAAACAGGCTTCCGTGTTTTAGAGTAAGAACTTTAAGGAGATTCTTTCTGTTAGACATTACATTCTCTGCACAGCAGTACACTGCCGTAAAGGGGAGATCTGCTTGTCATCTTGTCCGCTTCACAGTAATACGCTACCATAAAGTGAGGATCTGCTTGTTATCTTGCCCACTGCACAGTAATACACTACCATAAAGTGAAGGTTTATTTATTAATTTCTTCTCCCACATAGAGATAGATTGCCATGAAGGGGTGATTAACTTATCACGGCATCCCCATCTTAGTTATACACCGTTATAAAGAAGAAATGTGTTCGTCATTTCATACCCCGATGGTAAGAAATCACCATAATCTGAATTTGGTCAAATTTTCGGCAACTGACTAATTTACTTGTCGGTTGCTCAAGATGATTTATCCCTGACAAAGCGAGAACGTTAATGCCAGTAACTACGATGTTACGACGCAATAATAATACGATATTGCAAGTATTAATACAGTGGGGGCAAAATAATACAACACGTTGATTAAATTGCCAGAGAGCACATTTATGGACCGCGTAGAATTACAAAAATTGGACCATATATGAACAATAGTATAAAAAGGTTAATAATAGATCTAAAACCCACAAATATTTAATAGAAAAATATATAGAAACATGTATAATAAATACGTGAATAAAAGTTTACAATACCCGACTTTTTTCTCGATATTATACATGAAAATTATTGTAGGATAATTCCAAAATATCCTAACACATTCTACTATTTGGCAACCAAACTTTCGTCAGCATTCATCTCCAATAACGTGTGATTGGTACAGCAACTCTCGTTCTGAAGGTCGTAAGCATGGGTAAGAATAAGGACATCAGCCAAGATCTTTGCAAACGTATTGTAGAGCTCCATAATGAAGGTTTGGGATATCGCAAGATAATTGCACAACTGTGTGTTCCTATAGCCTCGGTTGGAACCACAATACGTAAGTGGAAATGCTAGAATACGACTCTCAGCAAGCCTCGAACTGGCTGTCCACGGAAGATTAACGATCGTGATGCTCGAAAAATGACATAGAGTAGTTTGAGGCAGAGGCCTCAAACTACTCGTGAAGAATTGAAGGATGATCTCAAGGCATCTGTGATCGAAGCCAGCAAACACACGATCAACAGGGCACTACGCCGTGAAGGTCTTCGCTCCCACACCCCTCGTAGGACACCTCTTCTCCAGAAACGTCACGTCAAGGCCAGCCTGAAGTATGCCAACGACTATTTGAACAAGCCAGCAGCTTTTTGGAACTCAGTACTGTGGTCATATAAAACTAAAATCGAACTATTTGGGAGAAACAACACAAACCATGTTTGGAGGCAACAAAACGAAGAGTAAAACCAAAGTGCACCATACCCACTGTTAAGTTTGGAGGTGGCTCAAGCATGGTGTGAGGATGTTTCAGCTCATCATGGGTAGGTAAACTTCACATCTTTGAAGGAACCATGAATGGCAGGAAATATCGTGAAATATTGGAAGAGCAAGTCCTACCTTCAGTTCGTTTGTTAAAATTGAAACGTGGATGGAAATTCCAAGAAGACAGCGACCCAAAGCATACTGCAAACGAAACCAAGGAATGGTTGAGGATGAAGAAGATAAACATTTTAGAATGGCTAAGTCAACCCCCGGACATGAATCCGATCGAAAACTTGTGGAGGGAATTGAAATTGAAGATTCAAAAGAGAGCTCCCAATAACATCACTGAACTCGAAGAAATTTGCATTGAAGAATGGAATAAAATTACGCCCGAAACTTGTAAAAGGCTGGTGGTGAACTACTATAGACGTCTCGAAGCCATAATTAATAATAAGGGCTATGCAACGAAGTATTAATGTATGTATATCTTGCATGTGTTGTAAACTTTTGTTCACATATTTATTGTACATGTTCCTATGTATTTTTTTTTATTAAATATTTGTTGGTTTTAGATATATTATTATCCTTTTTATACTATTGTTTATACATAGTCCAATTTTCATAATTGTACGTGGTCTACAAATGTTCAATCAACACGATTTAATCAACGAGTTGTATTATTTTGCCCCACACTGTATGTGCTTCACATTGCGGAGGCATGTAACGTACGCTACAAAAATTTGTTAGCAATTATTTTATTCTCATTAGCAGCATGCATATCAGAATACTGATAAGAAACACGGACGTTAATTGCACTAGGGAAGAAAAAGTGCCACGAACGAGTACTGTCCCTTATTTACGTCTACATCCCTAACATAGAGAGAGGTGTGATCACTCACACAACAGTTAGAATAGAATAGAATAGAATTAGGCTATAGGAACGAACCTTCTGGCCCATTCTTGGGTCGGATAATTGCTTCAATAATTATTCGGTTGTATACCCAAGTCCCATGCCGTATTTCTAGCCGCGTCAACCATGTCGGCAGCGGGATTCGAACCCGGGTCTTTCCGCTCGCAAGCAGATTCGCTCACCAGTCGACCAAGCTGGTGATTGATGATTTCTCCAGTCTGGAATAGTTATTCTCCTTCCTCACATGCGAAATAATTGGTATCTCACAACGGCAATGTGGAATGCATAATTAAGAAATTACTTGCTTATGATTATTTTCTGACCTCACCGGTTCATCAGCATTGTACTGCATTTGCTTGCAATGTCCCTATGTGAACAAAGTTACAGGTGTGATGAAGGTGACTTTTGCAACAGGTTACTGGCAGTGAAATGCCTCACGTGGATACAAAACAAGGCTATTTCATCAATAATTAAGCGTTTTTGAAGGGAACAGCGTTTCTAGCTATTCTAATAATAATAAAAATATCAAGGGAACATACGGTGAAAGTATTTGAACAACAATATGAACGCTATGAAGGTAACATCTATTTGCGCTATTCAAACAGTAATTGAGAGGTTATGAAAGTAACATCTGTTGATGATATTCATGCAGCTAAAAGGATGTGAAGGGAAAATTCTTTGAAGTAATTTTAATAATACTTGAAAGCCATGAGAGCATACACGCTTTCTTTTTGAATTGCATTGCCTGAAAATCCTAAATAGCAAATTTCCCTACAAAACCTATTTACTGCTTTTGAAATTTCCGACTATACCTAAAGCCTGTTATTCGAAGAAAACAATATACATTTTGTGGTCTTCAATGTACAAATTTGCAAAATCAGTTTCAATTTTGATCCACTTCACAGCGTCGTCCAAATAACTTATAACGGAGTTTTATAAAGTATTCAAGAATACCTACTCTGCTCCAATATCAGAGTATTTTTGTTTAATTATGCGACATATATGTATATACATAAATATACATAATCTCTAAGAAAACGTCAGCAGAATTCGGCCATCACACTGATCAACGACGTAGGCGTAAATTTTTTCAACTTTATTCGTGTTCCTAAGCGTTTAATTTTTAGCAACGAAATTTGATGATGTAATCGAAATTTACACACAAGCTGAAAGCATTTGTTTGCGATGACTTCAAACCAAAGTCCATTTACTAATGCAGTATAATGATTAGCGCTCACTACGTACATTAAAGATAACGTGAGACTTCGTTTCCCTAAAATGGGGCCAAATTTATCGTACGTAAATACGTTTATGCGTCACTTAGATATTTCGTGATCAAAAATCCGATTAGAGCTTACTTGAAAATCTGATTCGTGTTGTAGCTTTTCCGCTTCTCTTTTAAAGTCACTCCAACTTGTGTAGACCAGTGCACAATTATGTACAACCTTAAAGTATCGTACGTGTTACAATGTCCCTTTAACCGTGTTCCACGGTGTCGAAATTTGATCCAGCCGCAACACTAACAATTTCTATGACTGCTAAATCTCATTTTTTCAATATGTTTCTTAGCGACAATCGAACGAATTTTACTGAAACTTTACATGTGACTCATGTGTGAATGAACGAGTTTCCCATAACCTTGGACGTTAAAATCCAACATTTTAAGGTTAAGGTATGGGATTACTTTTGCTTTGACATTTCTATAACAATAAATTTACCATTGAAATTCTGGAGTTACACCACAGGCTCATAATGCTACACGAACGTGGAGTCCACCTGTTGTTTTAATTTCTTCTACATATATTGACATCATTGTCTTCACAAATACTTTCAATTTCGTATTGTTCCAGCAAATTATGTATTTCACGATTTCATTTGTCCTGTGTGCAATTTTTTCCGTTGTAAATCCAAACAAAGAGAACATGCGCTGCACTCCTGCAGAATTAAGGCCTCGAAATAAGCGTTGTTTTGCTGACCAAAAGCGTCAATGGAGTTTCCTTCTCGCTGATGCGTAGTGGAACCTGCCGGACAATGCATTTCTGATTCAAATTATTGTAACAACACTTAACTGAGGAGCTACTGTTCACTTAAAATTCAATCTAACACAGTGTTTCCGCATGAATGAGTGGTAAAGTTTGATGATGTTGTCACGGCACCTGCATCCATTTTACAGCTTCAGTTGTGACTGTGAATGGTAGATATCAATGCCAGAGTAGACTATAAATATGGAGGTGAACTGTGGGTGTAGGTGTAAATTATGTCAGTAAGTGATAGTTGTCGACTTGACTGTAACTAGTGGATATAACGAAAAGTTTTTTATGAGGATTTAAATGGTAAATGTTAAGCAAATTGTATATATGAATGAAAATTATAGATATGAATAATATCGTAAATGTGATGAAAATTGTCCGTGCAAAAGTAAAGTACGGATATGATTGTAAATCCTGGATGTATTAGTAAACTCTGGATACATAGATATGAATGGAAACCGTGGAAGTGAATCCAAAGACTGGTGCAAAACTTCGAGCTTATGTAGAATAGAATAGAATTAGGCTATAGGAACGAACCTTCTGGCCCATTCTTGGGTCGGATAATTACTTCGATAATTATTCGGTTGTATACCCAAGTCCCATCCCGTATTTCTAGCCGCGTCAACCATGTCGGCAGCGGGATTCGAACCCGGGTCTTTCAGCTCGCAAGCAGATTCGCTCACCAGTCGACCAAGCTGGTGATAGCTCCTAACATTAGTGCGATGCACGTCATTTGCTGACCTCCACGTTCGAAATCATATTAACGATAAAGTGGAAGTGAAAACAACTTTGAAGTTGTTATACGTGGTCATCGCGTATAGTAACCGGACCTTCATTTTCACACTAATTAGTACCAGACGTGAGGAGATCGGGAGAAATCAGCAACGAATAACATCGTGCCCCCTTCATCCTTCAATGCCTCCTCCTCGAACACATCTCTTCCCCTCCTCCTCCCCCGTCTCTTTGGTTGACGTCACAGCAAAGTTCAGAGAGCTAGAATGCCATGACGCACCTCCATTTAACAGCAGCAACACCATGCATTTATTCATAATGAACCCAGCACTCATTTGTGAGTGCATGAATACGTGTTATAGATCCATGGCTTCAAGGCCTGAATTCGAAGAGCTTTTATGTGATGATGGCGAAGTGAGACTCGTAAACACCTATGAAGCTGAGAGCCCATTAGGCGATCATTGAACCTTTCCGGTACTAAATTAAGCTAAGAAATCAGGGTCTAACGTGACAGAACTATAGAAGTGCAGGACTAGAGCTTCACAGGACAACGTCAGAGAGCGGAGTCAGTCAGAAATGTAGCTCCGACGCACCTGTTCCGATTTACCCCTTTCTCCTCAGCGAAACATAATCGTTTGATGTATCCTTCGTTAAGAAAATTGTTAAATTCTGTATCACAATGTGAGACCCAAATCTATCCTTGACCCATATCTATCCATACAAACACTTCCACTTTACACCGCAAAGCATGATCGACCATGTGTGTCCCACATCTCTTGGGGTCGCCAGATATCTAAAGCCTGAGTTTTCTGCTTTGGATTGCATCAGTGTTTTGATGAGCTCTGTGCCAATTTGGGCTGTGATTTCTGTCGTAATCCTTTCAATTCAACTATCATCAAATAATGGTTGAGCTTAAATAAATCCTAGAAGTATTGCAAAAAGGTTTTATGGATCCTGATCACAACAGTGACCTAGAGATTAGAGAAAAATGAACTGCATGCCTGTGATAACGAAGGGCAGGGGAATAGAGTCCGTGTTGCCATTCAGTCTAACGTTCAAAAAATTTCCGATCATTTAATACTGCATCGTTTCAAATAAATCTTCCTTGTGTAGTTTTTTTTTAGTTAACTGCGTTTAATTGCCAATGTTACAGTTATAAATTGTAAAAAGTGGTCAGTTTCACAAACGCGACACTAACGCACCTCAGTTTTAAAATAAAGTCCTCTAAGGAATAAGGAATACTAAGCATTCTAAGAAAGTCATTTCCTGATAACTGGCCAGTTTTTCCGATTGATATTCTTAGAACCATTTATCTGTGGAATCCGTAGCTGGGATACGGAACACTTCTGACACTTCTTGCAATCTTGAGCCTTCACTTCTTCGTACCAGTTAGTTACGTTCGTCGATCGTTTTCTTAGCAGGAAATAGATTATACTATTTAGAATATTTTACATTATAAATGTTTGTTTTTATATAAGATTAAAAACAGGCGCAACATCTACGTATGGTAGAACCTTTCTAATCATAAATTTAACTCGAAATTGACTACATTATCGGAAGACGTACGTTGGTGGAAAAATTAAATAAAAGAAGATTTACTCGATTATCACGAAGCGTTCCAAGACTACAAGGTATTTTGAAATTATTCTTGTGGATGAATTCTGATCCTAAAAATGAAATTTGATATCTTTTTTACACACATATGAACATCTTGTTAATTATACAACTGTCATAAATTCACTCAAAAATTCCCTCCAATTCGTAAGAAGTTCACCGGACAAACAATTTGAATGAGACGTCTGTTTTCTCGCTTAAACTAAAATACTTTCTGGTAAGAAAGGAATTTAACTTCAGGGAAAGTAACCATTTAATCTTGATACGATGTTGAAGGCAACTCTGTCTGTAACTAGGAAAACGACGAGTGCAATGGCGCAACCGCGTGACGTCATCCGTCGCTTGTGACGTCATGGCTAGGGGCGCCTTCGTTACACGAGGTGACTTCTCTCCCCCTTCCCTCACCACTTCATCTGAATTCCTCATGTTCGTAAACTTTTGTTTACATTCAATTTTCTACTAAAACCACTGCATTTTTAACAGTCATAGACTACAGCGCAAGCTCTCGCTATGAATATATATTTTAACTGACATTATATCTAGTTTCTTCCAAAAGTCGTGCAGTTGTGACTACGCGAATAATTATTTGTATCTTGGGGAAAACTAAGTCGAACCTTGGTGTGACTTTATTTTTCTACTCCACGTATAGTTCTAAAAATGCCCAACATTATCTCTAAAAATTCCCGTCACACTGCCTCCACGTATCCCTCATGACGTCAGAGCAGAAACTCGACTGATTGGTCAGCTGAGTTAGTGGCATCACGGAACCTATGAAGACCTCATTGGCTAATCGAGTCCCGAGGTTGGTAGCTCTGCAATTGCGGTCAAGGATTGAAGGTTGCTTGCAAGCGTGCATGTTGGCTGCCATGAGGTGCAGAGACGTTCTTTGACATTAACCAGCAGCTGTACACAATATTATTTCCTATGCATCTCAATCAGTGAGACAACACTGCAATTCAAGTATGAATTATCATCCGCATGCATCCGAGAAATCTAAAATGAAAAGTATTTCTATTGCAAGGAAAATCGTGCTTGAGGAATAGTTCTTAGGTACATAATTATTAATAAGCCTTCGTTTTTTACGATTTGAAGATTCGTATGCGCATCACTAGTCGACTAGACTGGAGGAAGGAGACCCCTGAACAAGAGACTTGCTCTTGCCAAAAGATGAATGTATTGCTGTGTGAAAATATTTGATACGTCAGGAATTGAATATGTATTTTATTTCACGCTACATCCATGTTTACGTGCCCATCCATCTCTGGAAGTACAAACATAATTAATTAGACTTGATAAACAGCACTAAATGCGCTTCATGGCTTCATGACTGCCTCACTGTCTTCAGCAGCTTATGAAAATAGTTAAAGGACGCATAAAGAGCACAAGACGGTTGGTGGAGGACGAAGCGTGGACGTTGCAACTAGTTCCTTATTTTCTAGACTCGATTCTGTGTTCACGTCTAAGATCAAATCAGGCATATCTGACTACAAAAATGCAGCATTACATTGCTCTATGATGTGAGTGAGCTGCAGAGTAAAGAGTTGCTCGTGATCCCCCTCTATCTGAGGCCCAAGTTCGCCCATAAAATAAATAACATCTCACTATCAGATCAATAGTACCATCATTTTTTATTTTTGTCATACGGTGCTTAATAATTGTTGGATGTGTCATCAAAACTTTTTTCTATTTCATCGTAGATTTCAGCTTGATTTCAAGGATTTCCAGTACACATGGATGGAGGACATCTTCAGGACCGATGGATCAACTTAGATGCGGCACTGTGTTGGGTATGCTTTCCTTTCTAACTAATCACAGACTTTCAATATAGAGTCTATGTAGCTGAGAATATTGATTAAAATAACTGACTGAATACATACCATAAACATGATAAATTGTTTGGGATTAAATTACAGTGAATTTTATCGCTAGCAAATGCTCTCATTCCTTGAAAACATTTGAAGTCACTCTTTCTGCAGATTGTGGAGTTTGCGCAAAATCTCACCCTGTCTTCTGGCTTGGGGCTACGTGGACAAGCATTAGAAACCCCAGTAAACATGACATAGATGGAAAAAAATGGGGGCAAGAAGTAATAAAGTCGTAACTTCAAAAAAGGATCACTTCCCCGACATTTCCGTACGATTTAAAACAATTGTAAATCAATGAAAATATGTACTGCAGGCTAGCTTGCTAACACAGCTAAGCCGTTGTTCATTGTTACCCTAGTAATTTTAAATAATCGTTTAATTTTCCCCTCTGTTGTGGCTAAATATCACTCACATGAATCTAATTTCATTGAACCCTGGTGACTCATTCACCTGTTAAAGAAACTCAGAAGTGAGTGCTGCAGCCTGAGTGCCAGCAGCCTCCCACGCATGAACCATGACACTTCGTTTCTTAAACCCCAGAACATCAACTCAAAGAACGGTCAACTTTTTCTTCCATGATTGCATGCGTGAAATCGTCTGTCTTCTTCAGCAAGTTTACGACTCAAAGTAAGTCAACTTTTAGCCCATCAGAGCTCAGTAATAAACATTCTAAATCACTGTAAATTACTCAAAATTGCTAAGTTCATAATTTGAACGAACTCCACACCAGGCTGAGTATTTATCTGTTTTTCAAGTTAAAATACAAGGAGGTATCTTACTCCAGGCCAAATTCTGCGATGATGCTCTGAGACTTGCGTTTTAGTATCAAAGAAATATTCAGACTCGTGCACAATATTCAAACCACCTTCATATGTGACAGAAATCGTTCATAGCCATTATTATTAATGAGAAGGGGAGTCATTCAGTAGTATATTTAAGTAAACTAATGCTATTCGTCAAAATAAAGCTGCCAAAATGCCAGGAGGAGGAATGGCTTTGGAAGAGAACTTGGAAGATGTCCATCTGTAGCTTGAATATCAAAATAACGAAGTTTTGTCCTACGTTTGGTTAATGGGAATCTGTTTGTAGATTAAGAGAAGTTGAATCTATTTAATATGATATAAAAGATATTTTGCTTCAGGTTTCAGCACTTTCAATTGAATTATAACAAAATAAATTTCTTCAAAGCGATGCCATTGGGAATTAAGGAAATCATTTTATTTGATTGATGGAGGAATGAAGAGCTACGATCCCGCTTGCTTGATTATTTTTATTGGGAGAATTTCCCCTGAAAGTTTTCTTATAATTTTTACACTATTCTGCATGATATATTTTTTACAATTTTATTTCTCATTTCATCAATTATAAAGTAAGAAAGATGTTAAGTATGACTTTTCCTACGCAACGAACCCGCGCTGGATTGATTTTTTTCGCCGAACAAACAAACAAACGTTTAAAAATAATAAGAAGTGTATGCAATAATAAGTTTGATCTAATATGTATTCAAATACGAGATTTCAAGTTTAAAATACATGGATTTTGGACTAAAGTACACATTCTCTAGGAAGAAATTAGGCAGCTTCTGGAAAGCGCTGTGACATAAAACACTTCCCTCGTCTTGAAGTATTCACAAACGCCTCTTTGGACACCACTCCAGTTTCATCCTGGAAGCATCTCATCGTTTCTTCTGGTAACATTTTACTGTTGTTTCTGGTAACATTTCACAGTTCTTTCTGGAAACATCTCCCCGAGATGTCCGACAACATTTCACTGATCCTTCTGAAAATCCCTCACGCTCCTCATGAAATTTCATCAATCCACTTTTTGGAAATAAACTCCACCTTTTCTCGGTTGCCCCTGAGCGTCCTGGAAACTGTTCTCGGCTGCCCCTGGAAACTGTTCTTGGCTGCCCCTGGAAACTGTTCTCGGCTGCCCCTAGAAACTGTTCTCGG
>VCRD01000528.1:105405-130879 GCA_006783055.1 Trinorchestia longiramus
ATATATATATATATATATATATATATATATATATATATATTATTATATATATTATTAAATATATATATATAATACCACACATGAGTATCCTAAATTAAATGTGCGCCATAACTAAACTCCACGTCCGATGCAACTCATGTGCACATTACATGAGTCTCGAGTACCACGTGAGATTGTCAGGTGCAGCGCAGTCATGATGCACGTGAGCACGTAGCGGACGCGTCGTACGTGCACGTGAAGGCCAAGTGCACGTAGCTGCCAGCGGGCAGTCCTGGTAGTCGTGTTCTTCCGGTCAGGAAGTTCCGTGGGAGACAAGTGTTGTGTTGTGTTTAGTCGTGTTGTGTTGCGTTGTTGTGTGTTTAGTTGTGTTGTGTTCAGTTGTGGTGTGATGTCTTGAGTTGTGTTTTGGTGTGTTGTGTTGTGTTATGTTGCGTTGTGCTGAGTTGTGTTCTTGCTAGCAACTGCACTACGTGTGACTAGTATTATTCGTAATAGTGTATCATGTTATTGTATAACATGAATCATATTATTGAAACACAAGTATTCTAGTTGCTCTCACACAGGACACTCGTATTCAATTCATTTGAAATATGAACGCTGTGAAGCATGTCATTAACAACACTAAGACGATACTTAATTTGTGAGTCGCTGCTCATATCGCGGTAATTGAATGTGATTGCGTTCAGGAAGTAAAGCATTCTAAATTACAGGCGGTTGAAAGACCTCTTAGTGGAGCGTCTTGTACCGAATAATGATGTTTAGTGCAGCGTCTTGTACCGAATAATGATGTTTAGTGCAGCGTCTTGTACCGAATAATGATGTTTAGTGCAGCGTTTTGTACCGAATAATGATGTTTAGTGCAGCGTCTTGTACCGAATAATGATGTTTAGTGCAGCGTCTTGTACCGAATAATGATGTTTAGTGCAGCGTCTTATACCGAATAATGATATTTTAAGACAACACAAAATATAAGAAATCTGAAAGATTTCGTTGTCTCAAAACGCTCTTGTTTTGAGTGGCCAATTTCAGCAATTAATTCAAAGTAACTTAAGTTCTTTTGTCTAATGTGAGCTGACTAATTACATGTATGCGTTTTTGTGCTCGTAGCACACGAGCCAGTCGTGAATGTAGTAATGACACATTGAAAAAGAAAAACTGTTTATTATTACCTGATTTACATCACAAAAGGTTAGAAAAACTGAAGTCATTCCGTATAGATGTATACAGTGAACATTGTATCATTCTGATAATTTTACACATGAACGACAAAGGATTCACTAGATAAATGGGAAAAAGTTAATAGCAATGTAGCAAACTGCAGGAAATTAAGACATTTTATAGTCATCTTCCCAATCATTTTAAGGTTATTCTCTCATGACCTTTTGCAAATGCTCGATATAAATTGTAATAGTCAGGAGTAACCTTCAGTAGCTCTTCTAATTTTCCACATCTTGATCTTTTTCCCCGAACCAAAGCTCCGAAATGTAATACGTGCAGTGAGCTGCAACGTCCAGGTCTTCTCGAATAACGCGTCCTGACAAGACGCGGTCTGCATTCAATAACAACTCATGGTGAGAGATGCTCAGTGTTGCTAAAAATCCCCATCCGTGGAGAGGGAAATTTCCCTCGAATGTGTCCACCTTGATTCTGCAGTTTGCATGAGCCAGTAAATCTGTATGAATGTGCGACCGAGCTCCGCAACATTGCAATCACACACAGTTCACACAGTGCAGGCGATTAGTTCCAGTGCCCAAGACATAGAGGCGTATCATGCAGGTCTACTGCATTCTGCACTCGCTTCGACTTCTTGTACGCAGAAAAATGTAGATTTGATTACGCTAAATAGCTCAAGTTTATTAAACCTCGAATTACTTCCATAAGTGTGGAAGAATTAAAGCAATAAAACGATTTGCGAAAGATGCGAACTTTTGGCTTTCAGAGTGAAACCGCTTGGTTTCATAAGTACTGTAAGGGCCAGTGGGTTACTATGCATGTTCCCTTTAAATTCATAGAGCATTTTTACAAGAATAAGCGTGATCGCGATGAGGTTTCCTGGTGCGTTATTTGCAGACTAGTTTATTTCTTTGTGTCTTGAGTTGCTGGAGCTGCTTGCGCTGTGTCGTACGATTCCAAGGCCATGTTCCATCTCAAGGGATTATTTTTGGCAGCTCCGCGTTGAACCTTGACGACGTTCTGCTCAACAACTTCACGCTCCTCTGCAGGTAAACTCATGCTTTATTGCTGCTAAAACTCGGGGTAAGTGTATGTTGCATGGAGATGAGGTGTATTTAGGAACGTCGAAGAGGTTGTTTAAACTCCAGACTAGATGTAAAGACTACACTTGAAGACTACTATAAACAACTGTGTACCATTCAACCAGTATGACTATATTACTGTCGTTTACCTGAAACACAGAATTTCAAATGATCGAAAGATTACATCAACTCTTTCTTGCGAGTAATCTTGAAATGGCTTGAGAATTTACACAACCATACAGTTTAGTATAATCTCAGTATCCATTTAAGCAATCTAAAGGTTTCTTTAGATTTCATATGATCTCAGAATTACATGTGAACGATCTCGATGTTTTTTTAGATTTCATATAATCTCAGGATTTCATAGAAGCAATCTCAAGGTTTCTTTAGATTTCATATAATCTCAGGATTTCACAGAAGCAATTTCAAGGTTCCTTTAGATTTCATATAATCTCAGGATTTCATGGAAGCAATTTCAAGGTTTCTTTAGATTTCATATAATCTCAGGGTTACATGTGAACGATCTCGATGTTTCTTTAGATTTCATATAATCTCAGGATTTCACAGAAGCAATTTCAAGGTTTCTTTAGATTTCATATAATCTCAGGGTTACATGTGAACGATCTCGATGTTTTTCTGGACATGATATGATCTCAGGGTTACGCAGGACCGGCGCACTCGTACCACACACTCAGGCACAGACGGACCACCGCAAGCACGTACAGCTGTGGTCCAAGTCTTGCTGAGGAAGTTGCTTCAGCAAATCATGGCCGGAATTGCATGGTCAAAATCAAGCCGAGGAGCCACGTCGGAACTACGACGAGGCAAAAAATACACAAATAAATGAACAAATAATATAAATAAGAAAGAATGAGCCATAGCGAGGTTGCTTGCCGGGCCTTGGCGAGACAGCTTTGTTCAAACCTTTGTTGAACGTGTTACGTAAGAGGCACTCAAATGAGGTGAGTGAGGGTCACCTAAATGAGGTGGTGAATGAAGGTCACCTTAACGAGGTGAATGAGGGTCACCTTTACGAGTTCAGGAGTGATGGTCACCTTAATGAGGTGAATGATGGTCACCTTAACGAGGTGAGTGTCACCTTAACGCGTTGAGTGACATCAACCTTCGTAAATGAGTATTATGGTGGAGAAGGTTGGTGTTGCGTGCGACGCCTATGTTTCACTGTAGCTTCATCTAATGACCAACACATTTAAGTAATTGTTGTAATTGTAACTTCCTGAGGCTATGAACACCGTGGCCATAAAACTGCTAGTTTTGCTGCAGTCCACCTCTCCTCTCCTACGCCACTCTCTTGAGAAATGCTTTCTGCTGCCCGTGTCGATCTTAGCGAAGTAATAATGGATTTATTCGCCAGATTGATTTCTTGGTCAAAAATTTTCATGCCTTGAATATTGAAGAGATGGCTTGGTTTTACTATATGATTCAGGCAATTTGTATTGCCTGTAGAGGTTTTCAATGGTTCATCTATTATATATATGTATATTATTATTTTCTTCCTAGTGATTCTAAAATTGATTGTATATGTGGATGGTTGACGATATGAAATATACTATTAAATACAACTTACAACTTTATCCCGGTAGCCTTCCCGTGCAGGCATGGCCAATCTATCATCAACTCCGCATTAACGCAACTTCAACTCCGCATTAACGCAACTTCAACTCCGCATTAACGCAACTTCAACTCCGCATTAACGCAACTTACTCCGCATTAACGCAATTTCAACTCCGCATTAACGCAACTTCAACTCCGCATTAACGCAACTTCAACTCCGCATTAACACAACTTCAACTCCGCATTAACGCGACTTCAACTCCGCATTAACGCAACTTCAACTCCGCATTAACGCAACTTCAACTCCGCATTAACGCAACTTTTCGTAATAGATTTCTAGAAAATATGTTATAAGAAATAGACGTTTAGACTCGTCATGAATTTTCTCCATACATTCATACGTGTACAAAATCACTCTCTGGTCTAAATTAAATCATTTCCTCCATATATTTGTAAAGCTGTCTCTCCATCACCTGATAATTTAGTATTTTTCTGCGCAACACGCTTGCAATCTAAAGTTTTCATTTCTGGGATAGTCTAAAATTATGACAAATAATATTTTACAGGGCAAGGACTTCAGCGAATTAGAAAGTAAGAATGAATCACAAAAATTCCTAAATTCTGCTCTTTCATTATGCTCCAAGCAAAAATTTACGCTTCGTCTAAAGCCCTGGAGTGAAATGTACTACATTTCTTAGCAAATCCTCGTTAAAAGAAACAATTTGAAACGATTTAACTTACGTTGTATTTCAGAGCAGTGAAACCTTGTCTAAAAGTTATTTCTCCCGTAATTGAAACATATGAGGTACAATAAGCGAATACTAGTGTAAACAATCCTCAATGATATATTTTAATTCAAATTAAGAATTTGAATTTATATTTACGAGAGGTAGCTGTGATTTATGTCAAGTCTATACAAGCACGTGCTGTAAAGTAAGGCCAAGTACAGTGCTTTGAAACTCAGTAATATTCATGCAAATAATTGCTCAAATTATTCCCTACTATAGACAGTTCCCGTGGAAATTCCACGATTTAGGTTTGATTAATTTGAAATTAGTGTAAAGATGAATGCATTAGAGACTTACGACGAATTGTTGTGCTATAAATGAATACTTTTTATTAATATATACATAACTTTCATTTTATATGTTATCTACCGATAACATAGCCCAGATAGTACCCAATTTCATGGTTTAAATTAAGGATCTATAAAATATAATATCATTTTTGATTTTACCCGTGGTACTATCAGAATCTGAATATTTTTCATGAATTTATACAGAACTTCCATTCTGCATCGTATCTACCAATAACATGGCCGTGTAAGAGAAGAGAGCTAATCACAGAAAAATGAAATTTTATAGTGATCCGGCGCCAAGCCAGCAAGCAACAAACTGTATTTATTACATAGTGGAATTATTTAGCGGGATAATTGAAATCCGTGACAAGATCGATGACAAAATGCGGCAAGATCTGTTCTGTGTCTCCTGCTCGCTGCACGTGACTTCATGCATCAGCGCGTGTGAAACCTTAGCTCGCATTGTCTACAGCAGAAAATGCTTACAAGTTTTCACAAACTCAATATACTAATAATAAGAAACTAGTATGATGCAAAATCATTATATTAGGACAACGATGGAGCTTTGTATTAATTCTGTGTATAAGAGAAAACTTCCCAGTGTTAACTATAATAAATCCCGGTTTTGTAGACTTGTTTTGTCGAGTTCATGACACATGTTATGAGTTATGAACTCGCTATGAATTATGAACTTTTATTATGAATTGTGAACAAACAATACGTCACGCTCCTGTTTTACAATTTTCTTTCTCTATTAGAAGATGAGATAGTCTCGGACTGAACTCGCATTCAAGTGTTGGTAGAATTGCTGCAAAATGTTTCAATACAAAACTTAACTAAGCCGGTAATCCAAACCTAACCACTGCAGCAAGCACTGCATAGTAGCAAGCACTGCATAGTAGCAAGCACTGCATAGTAGTAAGCACTGCATAGTAGCAAGCACTGCATAGTAGCAAGCACTGCATAGTAGCAAGCACTGCATAGTAGCAAGCACTGCATAGTAGCAAGCACTGCATAGTAGCAAGCACTGCATAGTAGCAAGCACTGCATAGTAGCAAGCACGCCGACAATGGCTACTCAATATAATATTCATTACCTCTTCTAACCACAACAACTACTCACCACTCCACCATCCTTCAACCAACACCACCACCACTCCACCATCCTTCAACTAACACCACCACCACTCCACCATCCTTCAACCACCAGCCACCAATTCGGTATGCACGTGCTGTTGCAAATGTTTTTAACTATTAATATTATACCAAATACTCAACCGCAAACAAACACAAATCAATAACTATATTTTTAAGTCCTCATATGAAAATTTCAAGCGTGATCATTCATAAAAGTTTTTAACACTTTATGCCAATTGATGTTTACGCAAACTGCAATTGATACAATTAATTTATTTTATTCATATTTATTATTTTTTAAGCCTTAGTTACATTGTTTTTGAAGTTATTTGAAGTATCACATGTGGTTAAACCTTAACCTGATGTTTCATTCATGCCACTGATCAATGAGGAATGAGCATTATAAGACTAGTAAATTATAATTAACATTATACCACTGATCAATGCTTAAACCACGTAAACAACCTGTAACGAAGTCTCCAGCTATGGGAAAGTCTAAACTCGATACAAATACACAATGATGCACTTGATAAGACTGTGCAATACAGTCAGTGTGCAAGGATACACACTGTAGGGTCTGCTTGAAGTACCGCAACGTTTTCCACGCATAAATGTTGACAGAAAAGAGTAGCCATCGATGCCAGAATATTCTTCAGCTTTGCCAGATTAGGACATAAATGTTGCCATCATTTCTTTCGGTAGAGGAACGTACTTGTGCGATCCAAAACTTCAATATTTGATTACTCAATTTTTGAGTTTAGTATTAATTTACGATACAACCTTGGATCTATAATGCAATGTTATATTGAATTATACTATAAACGAACTGTCGTGATTTGATATAGCCGTTTGAGATCGCATATTTCTATATGTACACGTTATAGTAGTAAAGTGACACTCTGGCAATCAGTTGAACACCGTGCATGCCAACACGCTAATGAGCAAAAGATGGAATTATCCTACTGCGGTCACAGACTGGAGGCCTGGAACTCATTGCTGCATTTCTTAAAACGCTTCATTGTTCCTAACTTTTCCAGTTTCAGTTGTTCCAATATTATTCAGAAAAACACTTCGATAAATGTTCAGTAATGATATTATCTCACCTATTTTCCTTGTTACTAAGCCATACCGCCTGGTCAGGTGCGGCACAGAATTATTTGTTCAAAAAACTGTCATAGGGACTGGAGAGTGTGGAAGCACCTTGCACGCATGTGGCTCAACCAAGTCAAGATCCGTCCACCGAGGCTTTCATGGCTCAGTTGCGATCCCGACACCAACGAGGGTGCACGTATCATTACGCAATCTGCGCCTCCCACTCGTTTCTGAGGCTTTATTTGCTCACGAAACTAGTTTAGATACTTCATTTGAGTGTAAGAAATTTGACTGAAAGTACTTTCATGGTTTTGATGTGAAAATATTCGGATTATTGAACTTCATGCATGCCAGATGGTTTTGAAACGTTCATTAAAAAGCATATATTAGAATTCGGATATGTGAGCCAATGAAACCTGGTAAAAACTGGCACTTCCGCGACTAATTTCTTTTGACTTGCATCAAGCATTCACATGTACTGGTTATGTTCGGTACTCATTTTGCTTAGAGTTCTGACGTCATGACCTAATTGCTGGTTATGAATTGTTCTAAATCTATTACATTAGAAGCTTATAGCCCAAAACATCCCCCGTCTTAATTTGTTAAACTCCACCTAAGAAAGAACTGAGCTGATTGTCTCAATAACTTGAGTTGATTTTGCTACATTACTCATCTATGGTTAATTTTTGAAACAGGACATGATTGGTTTTTGACTTCTATTTTCAGTGGTGCCATTTGATATCAAAGCTCTCCTTCGATAACACTAACAAAGTTGTACGTGCTTTGTTTTGTATATGTGACAGTGACCGCTATCACTAAGGTTTGTGGTTTGTTCAGTGATTTTTATTAGGTGACCTATCTAATTTTAAGCCTGACTGAACGGATTACAATTCTTGGATTGGCTCTGGAAAACCACCTCTTCATATCTCCTGGTTATCATACGGTAAGTCTTATATTTAGTACGTGAACCAACACGATGTTTGTATTTATATGTGATATAATGATGGGTCTAACTCAATTAATCATGATCCATAAGCTTAATGGAGTTACTGATGACGATATTTAGGCAGTGTGTGCTGGTATTATTAGAAAAAAGCGCTTGAGTTCTTCATACTGTGTTGGGTTGAGGGATGAAGATGTTACAAATCTGTGATCAGCTTTTGGATCCGATTAAATACTTAAGACTGGATACCTGCAGTGCCCGGACGGTTAGGCCTGGTAAGTCATCATGCTTCTGCTAGGCTTAGTCCCGACAACCCGTCTTCCCTGTAGTTACTGTTCTTGTTTTCTACGTTTGAACTTCTGTTAAGGAGGGATCTTATTGACAAATATTTTGTTTTGAAATAATTGTGTAATATATATGTATATACATGTTGAAGTATTTTTAGATAAATTTTGATAAACTTAAATACTAAGCCAAAACTTTCGGAATCTGAGCTACAGTGTGTAAAAATATAAGCATTTATATTTTGTATTTTAATTTAATGGTAAAAATTAAGAACTAAAAATTTGAATTCACTTTTGAAGTTTTTTTAAGTGGAATGTTAATTAGGACTAGGATTATGGTTAAGTATTGGTTTGGGTTGAAATGATAATTATGATTGGAGGTTGTATATAATTTCAAGTTCAGTTAACTTTTCCATCTGTTTGTGTTGTATGTTTTTAGTTTGATCACAGTAAATTACTTAATATATGAATAAATATGTTGAAAATGGAAATGATTCAACCACATGATTTTATCACTAATATGGCCAAAAAAGTCATTTTCCTGTTTTGAGTTTTGTATTAGTTTATTTTGTATAATTCTTCACTTAATAATTATCTCATTTTTATTTCAGTGTATCTGATTGGACAGAATAAATGTGCCAAGTTCAGTGAATGTGTAGTTTCTCTACCTGTACATGTAAGTAAAAACTATATTTTTTGCAATGTTTTTCATTCATAATGAAATGAAATGCTTCAAATTAGGACAAGAAAAAAATAAACTATAAAAATGTGTTAAATTAGTATTTGTTAGCTAACTCTGCTCATGCCTGCCTGGGATGGATTTCTTTTTCTTGACATATTTTTTCCTTGCAAGCATGGATGTGATCATGAATCTGAAGGGATATCCAGAATTCTGCTTCTGCTGTTCAAATTGAGTTACATATTGTACCTTCTTAATAATGTTTGAAAGCCCTAATTGATTTTATATCCTCATTATAGACATGATGAGAGAGTACCTGCATTGTGAGGCAGTTGTTGGCACCAATTGTCTGCTGAGATGGACACTTGAACTTGCAAGTCCTTTCTTAAACTATTTTATTATGCCAAAAGTATTGTTTTCATAAATTTTTTCTTCTAAGATCTAGTGAAAAACCATACTGAAGTTGTTTGAAGAGTTATGTTAACTAGTGCTTCTAATGTTGGGAATTGTAAAATTCTCATTTTTCATAATCATAAAGATTCTGACACTGTATTCTGTGAGAGACAACTTAAATTTAGTGTAATGGCTTAGTTATGGGGTTTGGTTCACTTTCTAAAGTATTCTATGTTTCCACCTATTTAATATGGTTCAATATTGTTAAAATGGTTGCTTCAATCTTCAAGTCATGAAAATTTTTGTGATATTCATGAAGTGTTTTGACTTTGTTGAATTAACAAGTTCTCATTGGTTGTCACCATATGAGATTCATTAGTGCTGTTGGTAGTGCGTTTTCTCTGCAACCATCTTCTTAACTAAGAGTATATCATGGTCTGTTTTGTATGAGGATTTTTTTCAAAAGCTAACGCGGCATTTGGATACTGTACTTCATTTTGTAAAATGTTCACTGATTTCTTGTTTAGTGTGATTTTAGAATTGGTAATCGAGAAAATACATTGATATATGCTAACATGTATTCGAGAAGAATAAATTGTATTGCCATATAATACGACATTTCAGTTAAGAGGTATGTCTTAACTGCTTCTTGAAGCACTGAAATAGCTCCGCAATATCCGTTTTCTGGGCCCTAGTTTGACTCGTACTCTTTTTCTCTATCTCCTAACTCTCCTGAGGGTTGTGGATGCTGGTATGAGATCAGCACACGTTTTGAATACCAACAACTTAAGGATACAAACTCTTTGCTCTACATTCCGTTCTGATAAAATACCACATATGCAGCAAATGCTCGTGGCCATGTAGCGGCTTTGAAGTTGACACTCTAAACTTAACTGACTTTAAATAGTAATTCCTATTTGTGAAATGAACTAACGTTTATCACTGTAAGCTGTTGACATTTGCTCACACGATATGCTTCATTGAGGCCCATGGTACAGTTCACAAGTTTTTCTCACGATTTGCTTGGCGGCAGCGCACTTTAATTCCATCCTTGAAGACTGCATTCAAGCAACCACACCCAATTGTTTTTGTGCTTTGCTCTTCCATGCTTCCTTTATTTTACACTGGTCAATGTCGCCGTGCAAGCTCAATGCAAATTGATGCAATGTTTGTGATACTCACTGCTACTTTCATTTTTATTCTAAACACCTAAATTTTGCTTCATTTTCATTTTTTCGTAATTGAAAAGCTACATCTGGAAGTATTTTCTAGTGCGTTTGGTCCGTTGGAAAAATACTACCTAATTCTCTACAGCCATTTCTTCTTTCCCCTTGAATGCTCCAAGTTAGTAACAACGTACATCCATTTCCATTAGTATTTGCTTAGTTTTAGACTGGGTATCAAGGATCGGGCTCATATAACCAATTCTTTCAGCAGCTGCAGTTTCAGGGGCATGTGTACGTAAATTAACTGATGGCAACAATAAATTTTTATGGCATTACTTGGAATTGCGATTTGAAAGCTTCCTCCCTCACTCAAGCAATGAAATCTTTTACCAAATCTTGAGATTGCATGGCAGGCAAAACGATGCAGTTAAGTCAACTACATTAATACGAAACTCGTAACTGGAGCATTTGTGTCTATTTTTTTTGTATTTGTCACTCGCTGGCTTATGACAACGAACTTCAAATTCCTTCATGTTTCGAGACCCTAAGAGTAGCATGTTGAGCTCTACGTATATTTTTCATCCCTACTTTATTTCCCCTGACGCAAGGCTTCTCAGCTCTAAAATTAGCTCGCCGGAGGGTTTTTCAGGCAAAGGCGGCTAATTTTGTTCAATTAACCTTTTGATGTATAATTTCATCTCGTAAAATATTCTTGGCTTTTACGTAGCTCGTTTTCTACCGCCTGCGCGTCCTTCAATCGCGCTTTTCAAGATCATTGCACGGGCTTCATTTAAATCTCAATACACGAATCAAGAGTTACGTATAGTCTTGTGGTAAGATGTTCTTAAGTATTAATTTTATCTATGCGATCGATTCATGAAGCCTTTTGAAATTGTTGTACGTAGTCTGTCTTATAATCACCAAAATGATTGTTAACGTTTACATTCACTTTGTATCAGTTCATAGTGTCTGTACATGGTGTAGCCCGAACCACTTAAAACATCAGCAAACCTAGTACAGGGGCGACGACTTCAAAATTCCGATACATTTACAAGTTATCAGAAATACGTACAGGAATCAGATTTTTAGCATATCCTAAATTGGATCGAGTTGCTGTGGGCCAGAAAGTGCACTGGTCAGCCACCGCTGCTTAGATGCGCTTAGCCCTACTGCTATCCGGTTCCGACTGCTGTCCGCTCCTTGAGGCGACGGCAGCTGCCCTACGTAGGCAGCCTTACGATGAAAAAGAATGAAACTGAAGCCTGGTATGTAAGTAGAGGGCAGCCTCCTCCACAGCGCAGCCGCCTAATGACTAGAACTGTGACGACGTAACCTCACCGCCTGCTTCCAGCCTAGGTCTTCTGCCTGGTTCATGTGCGGCGCTTGTCGGTAGCCAGCTGCTCTGCGTTGTGTGGGTCTAGGTGTGCGTGTTGTGTGGGTCTAGGTGTGCGTGTTGTGTGGGTCTAGGTGTGCGTGTTGCGTGGGTCTAGGTGTGCGTGTTGCGTGGGTCTAGGTGTGCGTGTTGTGTGGGTCTAGGTACCTTGTTCTTATTTTGTGTATTTTTAAGCCCTTGAGTGCATGTACCCATCGAACGTCATGTACCAAGTGTTGGATCATAAATATCCACCTTAGTTAAGTCAGTTGTAGCAATTGCTTCAACTTCGTTCATGAGTGAGATGCTCATTACGAAATGATGAACTGTTTGTGACAAATTAATTGCTTGTTGCGACTGAATGAACTGTGTTGACCGGAGCTACTGATACGATGCTTGTAATTCATGCTTCCGTCTGAATGAAGTGGTGTTCACTCGAGCACTGAGTGTCCACGCCACACAACTCAGTTGGTACGGTCCATGCTATCTGTTGGACGGTTCCTGTTATCGTCTCTTATCTGACACAATGACCCTCTCTGCTGCTCTCGACTGGGTGTTGTACTGCCTTCAGTAAAAAAATATTGATCTTTGTTTGCAAGTGTTCGGATGGATACCTTCATGTTCTTGGCGTTCACATGAGCGTATTTGACGTTTCTTTATGCAGAATATGAGGTTCAAAAACGTGAAGTATGTTCAAATTAAAGTAATATCTATGGAATAGGATTCTTGAAATGCCTACTGGGTAAAGGATGGTCATGCCGTCGATTTTATTGATACGTACGTTTCGCTTTCTGATCAAAATCACTGTCTTAACCCTTTACGCCCGGCTGTGACGAATTCGTCACAGTGAAAAGCAATGCTTATAGCGCCTGTAATTAAAATCTTAGTCTAGCAAAGGAGTGTGACGAGTACGGAACATGTTCTGTTTACGCTCAGTCAAGAGTTGCATTATTATTCGCACCGGCTTACTAGTTTCAACACAAGCAGTGCAGAAGGAGTGAAGTAAAGGGTTAATACGGTCTTTCATTACAAAACACTTCTGTTGTGACGATTACTCCCCTATTCTCTTATTGTGATGCTCACTTGATCATTTTCATGTGGTAACACGCAAAGGATCAGTGTTGACTGTAGTACGGCGCAGGAATATACATATATATATATATATATATATATATATATATATATATACTATATACTCGGAGTTGCGTAGGTGTTCTTATGTTTTTAGTAAGAATTGCGATCATGTATGGTGAGAGAGCATCTAAACGTGTGCTACCTCAACTTATTATTTTTTCTTCATTTGCTCCTACGCAGTGAAGAAACTGTTACAGTGAAAGCAGCACTTTTATCTAATACCTAAAATATTTTTATTCAGTGACTAAGTCCACAATTTCATTTTATCTGCTATTTAAATCATGAGTTGAGTTTTATCAGACGTCTAAACTACAAGCTCAACAATATAGGGAACAGTTGAGGAAGAGATGGCCTAGTGCATCACGAGGCATCAATCAACAAACTGAGTACACACAGCTGCGCACTGCACCGTTGCGTGGGGCTGCTCAAGTTTGAGTTCATTTACTGTATACAGAAGAGGAAAGGCGCAGTCTGATTCAGAGCTGATATTGGTGTGACCAAACGTTGCACGGAGAGGGCAGAAGAAAACGTTGCGTGGAGAAAAGGGAGGGAAACGTTGCACGGAGAGGATGAAGGGAACGTTGTACGTACAGGGTTGAGAGAAACGTTGCCTGGAGAGGAGGGCAGAGCAATCGATTGAAGGAAACGTTGTAGTAGAGGTAGGACTACGCAAGCGGGAACTCGGAGCGAACGTTACTGGAGGAAGCAGAGTGAACACGTGAGGGGAAGCCCCTTTGCTTGCAACGAGGGAAAATTTTTGTTTCTTTCTTACCATCATTAATGTTTTAGGAATTGCATCACCAGTTACCATACTCTTATGGGAAATTATATTATTATTAATTTGGGAAATAATTCAGGCGTTAAAGTTTGATATTAGCAGTAGTTAACTTCCCTTAAGTTTGTTCAATGTAATAAAATAGAAACGTCACTCTCTCAATTAGACTTCCATTGACGAAACTTTGAAAAATGCTAGGTAATTTTTTGTAAACAGGAAAGTATAAGAGTTTGTTAGGTCGTGCGAGAGACAAAAGACGTGTTAGTTGTGACAGTTTTAGGCGTGTGCCTGAACAGCAGTTGTCTTATCTGGTGCTTATCTCGCTGTACCGGAAGTAATTGTGCGAGTATATCTTACGGCCATTTTGACGTTCTGAATTTTGTTGTACTTTTCTTAGCATTAACTGAACGTTATTCAATTTTAGGACGTAGCTGAAGGGTATTGCTTCTATTGCACATTGTTAGACTGTCGCGGTTTCAATTTTTGTCGATGACAAGTAGAATTGCTATCTTCTACAGAAGCGACCTAAGAAAAATTGATGTAAATCTTTCATGCAGGGTACGACAACATGACTTCTTTTTTCAAAATCGTTTTGTTTTGAGAAAAAGAAGTTATGTTGCTGCACCCTGTAGTTGCACCTCTAAGCAGTTAAAGGTTCCTTAGAAGAACAAAATTTGTTATTTTAGCTTCAATACTCGACATCTTTCTTTTATCAGTATTGCTCTGGTGGCCTGCCCGTCATTTTATAGAAATACATTAATTTGAATTTCAAGTTGATATCTGTGAAGACCTATTTTATTTGTCGTTTTCTCTGTGCAGATGGTTTTTTGACCTCGGCTTGAGGTGACCGAAGATCGCCCGTATTGAAATACAGCAACACGACCATTCTTAAGCGCCATCATGGTGAGTAGCTTTGTTGTATTGTTCAGCCGTGTATTTATCAGACTAATTCTTTATTGAATCCCATTCATGTCTAGCAAAGTCGTGGGATTGGAACGCTACGAGCTGTTTTCGTAAGTACTGTTGCATGTGTTTTATCAGTTGCTTGTTTGTGGAACGCTACTGCGTTAACGTTGGTAGCTAGATCTTATGTGTGTCGTACCTGCAATAATTCTGCTGAATTGTACGCCGATGACTTTATTGCATTGTCCTTTCTGAATGTATTTCTTGAAATTAATAATTTGTCGCTGAACGTTTGACTTCATCAAATTATCGTTGAAGTAAATTATATTGATTCAAAAATATTGTTGCATTACCATTGTGACCTCCGATTATTATAGCATGACCAGCTTACCAGGCATAATTTATCAGTGAATATTATTTGGGTGGACCGTAGCTTACGGCCAAGAAGGAAGTCTTGCACTCCATCGCGTTATGCTGACCATGATTTGTGATCACGTTGATAGCCTCCTTCTCATAGCAAGTGGTTTAAATTCTAACTGAACATTAACATGCTTTCAATACACAGGTTTATAATGAGGGTTTTGTAGAAGGTATGCTTATTTCATTACATTGTACACCAATATCCCTCGTAGGTTGATCACCTGGAGCATGTCATCACAGAGTAAACATAATTCTGCTCCAGTGTCGTTTTCATTGATCGTATGATGTGGTAGCGCTAACCTACAGCGAGTTCTCTTCGCTTCTATCTAGTCGTCAAAGTTCATTTGCACTTGATTTGTACTATAATTTAATTTCTTTTCGATAGCTGATTTGAGTGAATAATTCATTTTTTTATTGCCGTATCCTGCAAGAAGACCTTAAGCATTTATCTTGCAAGTATTCATTGACCTGTGTTGTACGATTTCATTTGAGCACAACCGCTGCATTTGCTGCTCTGTGAGGTTTAGTTAAGATGTTGCTGGTAATAAAGGATCGCAATCACGACCATCCTCTTGTCGTCACCAGCGACGCTAGATGCCGAGCATGTGCACTCCTGCGTCAATCAGATTACCGTTATACGTGTGCTGCGATCGCTTCCTTGTCTTCGCTTTCTTTCCATTTTTTTAACTCGATGAATTTTCGAGCTGATATTCTTCTGTGGCCGCGCTAGCAATCTGGTCACCCGCATTCTTGTTGCCGGCAGAGCTTCTCGAACTTTTCCGCGTTCATCAGCTTCATTGTTTGTCGCGAGCTGATTCTGCACGTGGTGCTGGAGTGCGTGTTGAGAACGTGTTGCGTGAGAACGTGTTGCTTGAGTGCGTGTTGAGAACGTGTTGCTTGAGTGCGTGTTGAGAACGTGTTGCTTGAGTGCGTGTTGAGAACGTGTTGCTTGAGTGCGTGTTGAGAACGTGTCCTTGCTATTTAAAATATCACCGCTGTTAGTGTACAGTTTATCGGAAGAAACATTTAAGCGACATGTAATTAGTTAGTTCCCTATTGTTGCTATCGAAGTTGTGTGATTGTGTCGGACTGAAGTCAGTCATATGTCACGGCACACAATGTTATCAGTAGCTGCGTCACGTTAATCTGTTCATTGCTGCTTCCGTCATGTAGTTTATGCTTCCTATGTTACAGATCTTGATTTACTGTTGGGGTAAATGATAGAGCTTCACCCACTGATTACATTTGCGTTCTCAGTTTCTGAATGGCCAGTCATACGGGATAGTCGTATTTATTGTTACTTCAGTGTTTCATCGTGATCGTCTAGTATGACAGCGTTAGCATCTGTACGTGCTGTTCAAGACAGTGTGGAGATGCATAATTGTACAGCACGGCTGCATTAGCACCTACTTCACATATGTGCTAATGATAATGCTAATAATAATAAGCTTGATAATTTGCCTCGTGCTAATCACTCACTAAGAAACTATCATAAGAATGTAGGCAGAAAATTGACGCCCATGAGCGAATGTAAACGTACAAGTAACCATGGAAAATTAAGTGCTTCGTTTTTACTTAGTCAGAAATTATTGTGTGGAGTTTAGTTAATATTTTAGAAATACTTCAATTTATTTTCCCTTTTGTATAAACCAGTTTTAATATTTGATTTGAATTGATCGTTACCTAAATAAAACTGTTTTTATAATCCTGACCCCACCCTCATTGTGGAAGAACAGATGACGTAGTCAACGCCAATTCTTAAATTTTATATAACTTCAGGAACATGCATTGTTCCCTGAGATCCTATCACCAAAAATTTATAGATACATTACTCAACACTCACGCTAACCTCTAGATGTTCTGACACCCGAAACTGACCGTAAATTTTACAATCTTCCTTTCCACACCCCACAAATTGTTCAGACCTCTATGTGCCTGGGAAGCTAACGTGATGTGTGCTTCACGTGTTTGTTTCATGGCTGACCGGAAGCCGTGTGTTACTCACACAAGTGTGTGATGACTACAGTCGCATCATCTCTCACCTGTGTCGTTACCACGTCCCTCAAATACTTCGTACCAGCTGCACGATTACTCCTCGTGTTCTACTCCAGAGTTTACTTTTCCAGACTGTGGTAGATTTTGCTCCTAGTTTTCGCGCGAATCGGACTCGACTTCGACCGCCTGGACCATTTTGCTGACAAAACTAGGCCACGAGGTGTAGTAGGGCAAGGCTCAGTGTGCCAACTAAATGTTTGATTCTATTTGTGTAGGACTTGGTTTTATTTTTTCCGTTGTAATACAATGTAGGGAGAGAAAGAATTAGAAAGCCTCTTCTAATATAACCATCTGAAAACGGCTACCTTGTATCAGCGATATGCCAGAATACGTTACTTTGTAGAGGTGTTTTTTTTACAAAAGTAAGATGATTTCTGCAAAACCCAGGACACATGTGCTTAACTGGAGCACTTGTCTGGTACATTGTATGGGATATTGGACACCGTATGATCAATTAGTGCGTGGTTTAATCGAACATTTGGGGATTTTCTCCAATACTGGGGTGTTGTAGTCGCAGTCTCCAGGGTTTGTTTCATTATTGTGGTGCAACCTTTACTAAATTCATCTGACTTTTACCTTGTGTCGTTCTGTCTCTCTATCTTCTACTCTTTCCATTGAGTCCAAGCACGCTCGCTCAGGAACTGCCATGTGAAAATTCTAATTCATTTGTTTTCTTATTGGCTTTCTTTGCAAGAGTAGCAAAAGTAAAATGATCTGCCGTTTCAGCTGAACAAATTTTAAATCTTTAGTACGTTGCGCTTACAATTCTGATTCAGCTCCATTGTCTTCAGAGGTACGACTGAGTTCTTTATTTACTTGTGTTTCAGTGACGGCGTCACATCTGTTTTTATTTGATCCAAGGTTTCACATCGGAGCATCTCTCCCTCATGCGCATCTTACTCAGCTATTTGACCGCATAATCATGGCTTCTGTTGTGCTGAGACCGATTACTGTGCCGTCAACGTCGTCCCTCTCACTCCTCGCCCATTATGTGCTTTACCCTCTTAACTTCCCTCCCGCACGCAGTGCACCAGCTCGCTCACTCAATGACCACAACTGGTGTTTATGATCACACATATCATTTCCCTCTCGCTAGGTCGTACTTACTCCTTCATTCTGCCCTTTGCCTCGTGCCCTCACGTATCATTACGCCCGGACCCTCACCTCTCTTCTTGCGTGTCAACAACCTGTTGCCAAGTGGCAACGCTTCGCCCTCAGCCTCGCATGACAACCGTCTGCCTCGTTCAAGGCGTCATGGTCCCACGATGCGTTCCTAAAAAATCTTGAAAGTCAACGATGTAGAATTTTTTCAGCGAAATTAAATTTTTGTTTAGGCTTTTGAAAATCGTTAATTTGTAGAATCTCTTGTTTAGACTGCTACAGGGTGGTTATCCATAAAGTTTTTACAAGTTAACAAATTTATTACAAATCCAAATAAAAAGATACACATATGTGTGGAAATTATTCTTAGATGAGAATTAGTAATTGAAATTTGTTATATCGCATTTAATACACCTGTACATGGGTACATCATCTGCACGAAACATATCATTACGGTACTCGATTTCTTACGGTTCCTTTGCCTTACGTCTGTAATGTGGCATATTTTTGTTAGACTCACGATAACTTCGACATAACCCCATAGTAAGAAATCTAAGGGAGTGATATCTAGTGAATGACGTGGCTAAGGAATTAACCATCTTTCCAATCCACCAGTCTGGAAATGTTGGATTGAGGAACCCACAAACATGCAGACGTCAATGTGATGGTGCGTCATCCAGCTGGAAAATGATGGTTGGCTGAAGGTCATCTAGTTGTCGTACCACATATTCTGTCAAGAGGTCAAGATCATCAGATCTTGGGTTGATAATTATATTTTAGAGATTCATTCAATAGTACCTCAGCATTTTTTCAACAGGATGTCTGAAATACACTAGTACAATATGATTAAAACTTGACTAACCTTCGAGTGCAGTAGAACAAATTAATTCAGAAATCTCATCAGTTGCCATTGTAATCAATTGTTTAAGTTGTATAGAGACTTTAGGGCCACCATGTATTAACCTATTTTCAACGCATAACGCTAGTTTCAATAAAAAATTAGTTTTATTGTATATTATTTACTACGGACGTATTATTGCTCTAGTAAACATATAATTAATGCCTACTTTCGCACACCGACACGTCTGCCTTCAATTGCGTAATTATTCACACTTTTTAGGTTCTCTTTCATTTACCCATCAATGTGTGCAGGCTGCTGCTTCCAACTCCCGATCTGTACGAGTCTTTTTAGTGTGTACTCGAACAACAAAGGCTGAAATGACTTATCCCACCAGCGTGAACGATAGGCTTGCTTGATACCCTTTTATGTATTCAACCCACCGAACTTATGAATAGCATGTGGATTGTTTGTGCATATGTTACAGTACGCTATTAAACCTACATTACTACACATTGTTTGATGTCCATTCTTTGTTGTGCGCTTACAAAGGTTTTTGTGTGAGACTGTTTAATCCCTGCGTTCAGGATAACAAAGTACACGCGAGCACTTCAATCTGCGTTACCTTTAAAACTGTTTTTGAATATTCAATATACTTGACGTTCATTACTAGTTATTACTTGCTAACCATAATTCGAAGATTTTCTTGTTCAAACTTACAGTACGCGTTATGCTACAAAGACTCGTTCCAAACAATTCCATCCTTTCTCGTTGACGCTTATTACCAGTTATAAGTGCTTATTAATATCTTCCACTGACATTTAAGAATAGCTTGCTGTTGTAATTAATGACACGATGTCCGGAATAAATTACACTGAATGAGAGACAGTGCTATGCTCTGCTGTTTCCGGTGTTGGGACGCGTGCGTGACAGGCACATCTGTTTTGCAGACCTGTGTAGAGACAGAGTTCCGGAGTTGCAGGCAAGAATCGCTGCGGGATTCGTACTTCATAGATTCAAACTGAGAACGTATGAGACCTTGACAAGTCTAAGGTTCTATAATTATCTAATAGGTCTGATTTCCATAAAAAATTTATGATCAATTCGTTAGATAATAGTGTTGTTATTATTGTGTGGATAACTTGATAGATTTCTATGCGTTTTTGGGTTGCTTCTGATTTATTTTCAATTTACAATGTTATTTGTATCACGAAGTGCCACAAATGACATTATTTGATATTTTTTTTTATCATTTTACGAAGTTGAGGTGGTTGTTAATGGAGCTGTAAACTTCTATTTCTTACAAATATATTAAAGCTTTCATTCTGTGTAAGTTGCGCAACTTTTATTGTAATTACCATTAGCTTAGGTCTAAATTTAGGCCTCCTTAGTACAAGGTTGGAGTGTAATGAGGTGCAGTGTAGACCTCACTTCCATCACGGGTATTAAGTTTTTAATACAGTCCCCCCCTCTTTCGTTATAACGGACCAATTGCGGAGACCCATTGTCCGTCAAATAAAAAACTAAATTTTATTTACCTCCTGTAGATTAGATGACACATCAGCTTGTGACCGTGACGTCTTCGTGATACCTACGCACTGCAGACACAAAATAAGCAAAAACAAATCATTCAAAATATGCATATTAAACCAAGCTTTCTTAGAGTAGTAATATGCACTGGGAGTTGCTGCATTACGTCTTTTAAGGCCCGAGGCCGTGCAGATTTTCCTACAACTAACTTCAAGCGATGCATTTCGTCAGCTTTAGCACAAAACAGCACTGAAAATCTTTTTCTGTTTGTTTTCTTACTTGAAGTGGAACTTTCATGTTTAAATACTTAAATATTTCGGGAGAGCATTTTTTAGAAAACTTGTTCATTTTAACCGAAATCCGGTATAATGAGGTCCGTTATTACGAGGAGAACTGTACTTCAACACCTGATAGTCACTCGAGTTCTGACATGGTGACAATACATTTGGCGAGTCCTACTTACATTACATGTCTAAAGAACATATGATTATCACGTCAAATGTCGCTGCATTGTTATTGACGAATTAATTGTGGTTTCAATCTTTCTTCGTGTGATCGACTAACATTTAGATTATTCCGGCATGAATCAAGTTAGACTAAGATTAAGTTGAGGAAGTAAGATGTTTCTGCAAATATCTACTGTAGTGAAGTGTATTTTAGCTTGTGCAGCCACTTTCCTTCACTTGCACAAATTAAAATACTGGACTGTATATGCTTGGTGTTGTGGTATAGCAGCGATGCGAACTTCGCAAAGAACTTTTTGAAAGTGCATCGTCTCTTTTTCGCTCCTCCTTTCCTTGTGCCTCTTTCCCTTCCCTTTCACTCCCTCTCGTCCCAGAAACGTCACACCTTCCCTCTCGTTGCTTTTTGTTTTATTGCTCCTGCGAAGACCTCCGCCCACAGGGCGATTTCGCAGGTTAACCCCCTTTGTCGAACTGGATTTCATTCTTTTCTTCGCCTTCGGTTGTGTCAGCGTTATTCATGGCATCTTATTGAACGCCACGCGACTCTACGACGCTGCAAGTTCCCTTGCTCGTGTACAAGCACTTTCATATATTAATATTGTTCGGGTGGAGTCGCTTAAACTGTACCTTGTACTAAAGAAATTCCGTTAGACTTACTGGGTTTAATGTGAAACCTCCCTTTCAGTTTAAATTATGTACTCGTGTATTTAATCCTGATTAACATAATGGTATGGAATTAAAATTCAGAGAGCGTGTTATGTTATACTAAAGTATTGTGTCGTAAGACTAAAAGTGGTTTGCCCATCTGGACGATATCTCCCCTAAACTATTTTTCCTTTCACAGCATGCTGTTTATTAGCGGCTTGATGTATGGTAATTGTGCCTGTGACCTGTCATACTCAACTCAGGCATTAGTCAGACAAGTGAACAGCTGCCAAAAGTTGTTTGATTTTCCAGAGATGGAATTATCTTAAAGGTCAGTAGCAGTAACTGATACTTAAGAATGTAAATAGCAGAGACTGATGCTAGACAAGGCGATGTTAGTTCTAATTTTTCATTTATGCTTGCTTGAAGAGGCGGGCGACATGCTTCCTTGAACTGTGTTTAGTGCTTTATGAGGCTGCTCACTGGATGGATGAGGAGTAGAGAAGTCGTGTAGAACAGGTTGGGAAGATGTGTTCAGGCGAGGACGTTTATTTTAGAAGCTCAGTGTTGGCGAAAAATTACTGAGTAGTTACCATACACTTTATTTGGCTATAAAAATCAAATTTTAGCTGACAAATTAATTTTTAATAGTGGGTTTATTGGTTCTGAGTACACTTACGGAGCCTTTATCTTCAAAAATCGATCCTAATAAGGGCAGTATGTAAATCATTTCAGAATCTTGATCCAAGTTCGGTCATTTAGATGCAAGCCTGAAGCAACTTGTCTCTTCGACTTCCAACTCAAATAAATAAAACACCATCTGATATGAGAAATTGGTAGTATCTTACCTCCTTAATCTTAATTTTGGAATTGAGCAAGTAGTGACTAAATTTCACCGACAAATCCTATTCTCTTAACACAATGACGAAGAAAACTTTTAACTCGCTGTGATATTGGAGATGACTAAGCCATTTCTACAAGTACTCTGATGCATGTGTGGTGCTGACGACTGGACGGTCGGTCAGTTCAGCTGTTCTTCTATCATCTGTTGCTTCACTGAGCGACCGCAGCAGTCCTCTTGCTGTAGTGCCTTCATGAACTGCATTTGCAAACGGTGTCAATGTTTATAATCGTTCTCGTTGGTGAGTGTACTGAACGGAGGGAGCAGAAAAGGTAGGAAACATGAGCTTCTATTATTAGCTACAGAACCGGTGATACAATATTATACAGTGACTGAAACACTTGTGAATTCTCGTATGTTTGCATCATCGGTTGCTGTGCAAATTTGTCAACGTTTAGAATGGCGCTAGGGAATACGGTGAACATTTGAGTGGATTTTAATATATACTTCGTCAGTAGAATTCGGATACTTATAGAGGTAGTTTGTACGCCGTGATGTCTTCACAGAATTGTTTTTGTAAGCCAACGGTATTTAAATAGAACATCTTTCGTACGTGAAAGCGTGTTATGGTCGTGCATACTTTAAGGTATGAAATGCATTTTAATTACGATCATCGCATGAAATAACTGCGATCTACAACCTCGTTTTCGTACGCTTTCAAATGGAAATTTCTACCTCATTTGTGTTCTGTTATGACCGCTATCTAGTGGCTTCATCAGCTGCACGATGACCATATGCTTGCCCGCTGGGAGGCGTTGCGCCGAACTAAACGTTTGTGATGAAATTATGTATGAAAATTCATTTTATGCTAGCATTAATTGCATGGTGCTTGATTAAATTGAATTATAGATGTCCAAGACAGCAACGGCAATAACAGTGGCTCGTAAACCTGCACGATTTGGGTTATGTTGATCACGGCTGGCGTTGTAAAATCGTTGTTGCATGAAGATGGTTCTGTCTTAGGAAGATAGTTGTTACTGGAAAATGGTTGTTGTCATGGAGATGGTTACCACTTGAAAGGAATGTCAATTTCGCAAGGCGATTGCCATTGTAAGGCGGTGGCGGTTTCGAGCACAGAATGCCTGCATGCTAGTTCAGGCGGACTGAAGAGTAAGCATTGTTCGTTGGGGAGGAGGGCTGAGCCCGATAACGGACCTTGGGTCACAGCAGCCCCAGAGCAGGGGAGGGGCAGCAAGCCCTGCACATGAGGAAGGGGGGTAGTGTGGGCGGCGCATGGTAGGCAGTTGTGAACTTGCAGCGACTTGGTCAGGCTCTAGCAGAGTGAGCACTGGGGACGTGGGGCAACCTGAGAGCGTCGAAGCACTTCAAATGTCCAGGATTTACGTGCCGGAGAAGCTTTATGCTTCCGACGGTTGCGAACCAAAACTAAAGGATAGCTCTTGATGTTATCAAATGCTAGAAGGTACTAATCGTAGAAAAATTGCGATAAATATCAGGGTTAGATGAGATAAATGAGTTAGCTTAGTTTTTCGCGTAAGGAGAAGTGTCAAATTATAACTTTAGTTGCAGACATATTCACATGGAAGACGTAGTTCATATATCTGACTAGTATCTATAAATAACCTACGAACATTAAAAATAGTTCACTGCAAACCTCAGTGTCTAAATTTATACTGAATTCCCCAATTGGTATGCTAGCTACTGGCCACTTACGCACTTGAGTAAATTCGAATATTATCATCTAACAACTACAACTACGGGGGTAATTAGCTGAGTGTATGGCTGCATGAGCACAGAAACAACCACACTGGGCCTGCAGCCACGGCACGAGGGGCTAGGTGGCGCTCTCCTAGTTCTACGGAGTTGGGATTGTAAAGCGAGACTCTACGGGACGCGCCAAATGCTGGTGTGTGACCCGAGCATTTTAAGGTCTGGCTGAGTCCGTCCGTGGGCGTCTGGTGAAACCTGCTTTTGCCTGGAAGCTTCTCTGGAGCTCCTCAACCTTACCTTTCCTCCCTCCTCCTCCTCCGACCCTCCCTACCTTATTTCTTACTCTCTCCCGTCCTTATTTCTCTCCTCTTTTTCGTCTCAGGTTTAGTTCCTATTTCTTTTTTGCTCATTTCTCACTTTTTTATTTTCCTTCATTCCATTTCTTTTCTTTTTGACATTTCTCTTCAATTCCCATTGACTTAAATTTCTGCCTCTTTCCAAATATGCTATACTTCGTTGTAATGATAGATTTTTTCCCTTATATAAAATAATCATCAATAATGCGCGAATCAATGTTGAAAGTTCTGTAAATATTCCATGACGTATTTGTTGATCGTTGCTAACAACTTGAGTTCCCAGTTCCCACTACAAATTGAAAATTTCGCTTTGTAAATTTGAATTTTTTTACCATCTAGGAATTCGATGCTGCATGTCAAGTTTTCTCCACTCGAACACCTTGCGTTTCTTACGCAAGCTTTCTGTGGAGACTTCATGGGTTCAAATTTGCTTCCATGTTAGAGTAAAACTCGCAACTTTTTAACACTTTGTTGGGTAGATTTTTGATGCTTAATGGCCAGGTGCACTGTGATATATAGTTTTAGGATATGCTTTACCATTCTCGTATACTTATCTTGAGAAGTAGTATTATTTCAAATACCAATCATACTTTCTTCCACGTGCCTGATTGCGTTACTCTACAGCACTCATTGTCCACCTTTGTAATTATTCAGTAATATATGCCAAAGAAAGGTGATATATATATATATATATATATATATATATAT
>VCRD01000528.1:130937-186383 GCA_006783055.1 Trinorchestia longiramus
TATATATATATATATATATATATATATATTTGCAATGAAATTCTCTTCAGTTTTGATTTACCACCCATCAGTAGAAGTGACATCATCGAAGCAAGCTCAATCTAGGGAATTACTTTGCCGTTCTAAGGAACATTCACTTCGACCAAATTCATTATACATGTAGCATCTTGCATTAAAGATTTCATTACACTAGCCGTGCTGGCCATTCAGAAGCGTGAGTGCAGTGATTGGCTTGTAGGGACGGCCAGCTTCCTATGCAGCCTTGGCATTTCGGAGTTCCTTCACGGGCTCACGGACGGACAACGCGACGCAGCGTCTCTTAGGTAGCAATTGCTCCTTCAGTGGCGCGTGATAATGTTGGTGATATCACTCACGCTCGTCACCTTCACGGTTACTGCTAACCTTATTGGTTGATGGCCGCGCTACGCTAGTGGTTGGCTACTGGTGGTTCCTACTACAAGCAACGTGATTTATTCACTTCGACTGTATGCGATACGGGTTTGTGACCAGACGTTTAAATTGTCATTGGTTCTGCGCTAGATGATTGTGTGAGACTTAGCAAAGAAGGATTAACTTGATTCTGTAACTGCCAACAGTGATGTTTGCCATAATTATCATATGCAGGAGAAAATTATCAGTTGCAGATCCTTTTCTTTATGAAATTAAGTCGTTTTTCGTTAGCATCAGGAAGGACTATGAAAAGTTTTTGAATTGTTTAGTTTAGGTCAACCATTTCTGGGAGCTCGTCAGTAAAGAACAAAGACAAAACAATCGGATATCAAGAAAAATAAAACCTCAAAGCATGCATCGACTTCGGGTTCCGTTATGATGAGGGCCAGATTTAAAAGGCGCTTAAAAAGGGCTTGTCAACTCTCCTTGTGATTCTTTCTCGTAGTACACATTGTATTAACATATTTTTTAAACTTTCGGCTTACTGTTTGAACGGATGTTGAAATGTGGACTTAAAATAGAAATGAAACAGAACTTGTTGTCAGCTTGATTGTCAATAGAAGCTTCATAAATCCATTTTATGCTCTGTCTAGTTTTCCGAAAAAACTTACGTACGTAACTCGTGTCACAGATTATACCGCGCAGTGTGCTGGTAGTTGTGTACGAGTCATCGTTTTTGAACCAGTATGGTGACGATACTTTGTGAGCGTTGTCTTAATCACGGTATTTGTTCACCTGTTTTCGTACGATCGTTTGTGGAAAACGATTTGATCTTCTACTCATTTATTGCCTCAGGGGACAAGTTATACCTGATAACTACGTTCACAAAATTTTTATTCACAGGTTGTAAACCTGGAAATCAATTCAAGCGCGATTGCTGGTGCACTGGCAAGTCCGTGTGACGCTTTGTTTCTACGGTCCAGCTTTCACTGGTGACCCTATCGCTCGTCCATTACAAACTTCAATAAACGCGTCTCTTTTTTTATTCCTTATTCAGAGGCCTGAAAATTTTATCAGTTGCGCGCCTGGCGGTAAATTGATACACGTTTGTCTCCTTCCCGTAGGATTAACACGCAAATTCTTCGCTCTGATTCCAATCTGGAAGGGCTGAGTCAACGGGTGGTAAACTTGGTCGGAGCTCTTAGAATTTATCGCGTGGAGCAAGTTTGAAGAGCCCCAACAACATGGAAACTCATGACTAAAGCTCCGAGCTTTTATCAGTGGATTATATTTTGTTTCACCTGGGTTAGCCTCATGGTTGGTCAGAGAAAGAACGAAGGTCTGTGTTCGTGGCGGGACGCTCTCAGTGCCAGGGTTAGTGGTGAGTGGAGATGCATCTATTGTGTTGGAGTTGTGGCTGTAATGTTAAACTAATTCTCTTCATTTTCATTTCTAGAATTGTTTTTCAAATGTTTTAAAATAATGAATTTAAAATGAGATAATTACTTACTGTTTTATAGCTTACATGAAAATAGAGCTTCATCAAGACTGGTTTCTTAATGTTTCTCTCTCTGTCTGTCCTCGTCATCTTTTCTTGGTACTAAATTAGTTTTCTGTGATTTGAGAAGCTACAAAAACAAAGAAAATGTAGAAAGATTTGTCCTTAAATTTTTCACTCCGTTTTTGCATCATTTTACTGCTGTTCATATTACTAATCGTTCCCAAATTCAAGACACGATGAGAATAGAAGAACTATGCTATTTACGCCAGTCTATAGACTTGAATAACTAGTGTTTGCAGAATTATTATTCCGTTTATTGACGTAGAATTTCGTTCAATTGTTCTTAATAGTTGCAATTCTCTTTAATAATAATGGTTATTACTCGACTTGAACTCCCGTTTGCATCGCTACTGATATACACTACAATTTCGAGCAGAATTTAGAACTCACTACATACACTGAGAGCAGGGTGAGGGTTGTGAGATGCAGAAGCGCTTGAAGACTTAGAATAGATAGAGGGGAAGAACCGTCGCAGTAGGCCAGTGCGCACGAGGGGTGGTAGTGCAATTTTGATCAACTGGACATCGGACCTCTGTGTCAACGAGCTGGTGTTGACATAACAGCGTCTCGCTCAGCACAGTGGTGGTCACAGTGCAGCCCACATGATGCTCCACTGCACCGGACCTGTGTGTGTGTGAGTGTGTATAATGTGACAGCGTGAGGAGAGGATTAGTAGTTTTTGAACTTAAGTTGTTCCCTCTCGTTACTGTAGTGTTGTAATCTGTGTAGATCTCAAAGAAATGTCCAGTGAAGTGTAATCAACTACAAAGAACTTGTAGCTGGTCTTGTTTCACTAAAAGAAATTTCTTCTATTCAGAATTTTCTATCAACAACTCTTTGAAAATAACGAAATATGTTGTTTTAATTGAAGCATTGCTTCACAGACTTGGACGTTTAGTTTAGTGGAAGGAATTAAAGTAAATAATTTTACTGTTAATATCTAAAGTAATAAATTTAATGTCTGAATGTTTTCTGTATAAATTGTGTTGATGCTCCGAACATGAAATTTCAGTTGTCGTATTCAACTTCATTTCTTCTATCTGATCTCTTATCTTCTAGTTTATTTCCTGATTTGCTGAAGCACGTATGCTCACACAAATGTATTTATGTGAAAAACATTTGTTGGTATAATATTCTGAGCGTTTGTCTGTCATTATTCAGTACAAATTCTCTGTACTTAACATCTGTGCTCTTAAGAGCAGTCAAACTTATTGCTGCTGTGGGATCAGCTTTGGTTAATATGAACAAATATATACGTACATCTCATTAAGATGAAATAATCATGTTTTTTTTAGCTTTTACAACGTACGTTAACGTCAAATGTATTGAATCCTAGCACTGAAATCATGCGCATGATTATCTATTATGTAATATATATTATTCCAAATGGCTTCAGCCAAAACGTGTGGACGCGTCGTGCACGAAGAGAGGAGAAAATGTCACGATCATATGAGGACAAATCACAGTGACACTTGGTGGCATTTCTGGCCAGGTGTTCTGGCGGTGTTTAGTAACAGCGTGGGTGCGCGCCTATTGTTCGTTCGCTGGGGTTCTCAATCTTCCTGAGTTGGAGCATCAACGTAAAGCTGCGTTTTTATAAACCAAGCAAAGCGCCAACTAGGTCGGTTATAGTCGAGGAATGCACTTGCCAGATTAGTCGAATCAGCATTTTTTGCACTCTAATTATTGGGGGCTTGAAAATAAATTCTCGTGATGTCAAAATGTCTTTGCTAGTTCTGTAAGAGGTGGTCGATATAAAAGCCAGAATAAGCGTGCCCAAGCTACGGATTATTTCTATTTTCAAGTTATGTTCAAATAAAGGTATATTCCTCTTCCTATGATCACCATCCACTTGGAAAATCCTCCCACCGCTTCCATTTGTGAATGAAGGCGGCTGGTAGTTGCTACTCGATGTGCCTGTCTACTCAATGGTTTGCTGGCGGTGTAGCTGGCGTTATATTATTGTACTCTTGTATGGTGCATTGTGGTCCAACAATGACAGCTGCGTGCGATGCGACGTACGCGACTATCCAACGTTCGTCTTAAGCACAATTGTTGGTATTTTTTTATGAATAAGAATATATTTCAATATTTCAGTGAGGTTGTAGTAACGAAGTATTTCGTGTGATTATAGAATTATTGCTCAAAAGACCAATTATGATGTAATCAGATCATTCACAAACTCAGATTTAAAGTTCACAATTTTATGCATAAAGTTTCTAACCCATTCTTCAGCAATTTTCTGTAATGTTTTTTTTTTTCACTACTACGATGCAAACTGAAATCATCATATGCAAGAACTTGCATTTACTTAAACTTGAATGTTGTTTAATTAAGGGAGATATTATAGGGTAATGTTTCAGTGAAGTATTTTGTTGTTTATTACCTCTAAGCCACACTATAACTCATAACTCACCAAACGAGTTACCAGTTTTACGATACAAAACCTTACGCAGTCATTTGCTTGTTCATGCCTGATTCTTGGATCTGAGTCAAACGTTTGGAGACCTCGGAAAAATGCTTGAAAATTCAATTTGTACTCCTACTCCTCCTAAAATTAATTCTGTAGCCATGATACGTTAAGGATGGCGAGTTATGTCATTATTAAAACGATGCATTCACGGGCACTTCATGCTGTGCATTTTTGAAGTTTTAAATTTAATCTTCACTTGCATATTCAGCAATCTGGTAAAAATGACGAGTAAAATCGCATATCTTACGTTCTTGAGATCTGTCGTGTAAAGTCGTACATGTATGCTTGAGATTGACCACATTCACGTTACTATTTCAAAACTAAACCTACTTCACCCATATTTCATTAGCCTAGCTGCGTGCGTCGTGGTTAGTCTGCGTCAATATTGACTGAGGTTGATGAGCCAGTGCTGACTCTGACAAAACAGTGCCTGGTTGTGTGTTGTGTTCTCGAGATAATAAAACATTGTATTGGGAGTATCGCACCCCAGCAGCGCGTGACAGTGTACGACTACATCTCTGCAGTGTATCTCAAAACCATGCTAAGATGTTTTTTACCTGAAGTAGAGTTTCATGTAACAGCTGTAATTAGGCCGTTCACAAAATCAACGTGATGTGAAGAACAGTCTTTTAAGTACAAACATAACGCGAACAATACTCCCAAACTGCGAGTTTTGATCACCTGTTCGTGAAGTGAGTGGGGGAGCGTTGTTGTGTTAATCCGTTGATGCCTGTAGGTGGACAATAGGACCTGCTGGCTGTGGGAAAACTTCTTTTCATTTCAACAACCTGGGATGGATCGGGGCGTCTGCCACGTGCAGCGGTGTACTTCTACATAATAGTTCAGTTTTTATGATGGCGCGTGTCGTACAATCGAGTTGTGTGCGTGTCGTACAATCGAGTTGTGTACGTGTCGTGTAATCGAGTTGTGTGCGTGTCGTACAATCGAGTTGTGTGCGTGTCGTACAATCGAGTTGTGTGCGTGTCGTACAATCGAGTTGTGTGCGTGTCGTACAATCGAGTTGTGTGCGTGTCGTGTAATCGAGTTGTGTGCGTGTCGTGTAATCGAGTTGTGTGCGTGTCGTGTAATCGAGTTGTGTGCGTGTCGTATAATCGAGTTGTGTGCGTGTCGCACGTGCTTATCATTGCTCAGTAAACTTATTGTGGAATGGAAGTTGTGGTATGGAATGGAAATGAGCTGTTACGAAAATTGTTCGTAAACTGAACCTCCGTGATGCATCATTTATGGTACACAAAGTAGTTGTAATTGCTAACACTGACCGAATAACTGCAGTCACTGATGATCCCCTCAAGAAATTGACTGTTGGGGCGTAGTTAATTTTTTAAACACCATGACGTTTCTTTTTCTCTCCTCAAGACTAGTCTTGAATTTTTTCATGTCAAATATTTCTAACCAGTGCCACTAGAACGCGTTTTATGGTAGTGAGAACAGGTGCCCGCTGCGTTGAGTTTAACTGAACTCAGCAAGTGAGCAGTAGCACTGACTTTGCAGACTGGGATGTGCTACTTCTCATTGCTGCAATAAGTTTACGGCCAATTTATTTATGGCAAGCCTAACTAGTATGTACGTGCACGATTGTTATATATGGGCATAACTTGTGCTTGCTATCAGCTGAGACGGGCCAACACTGATATCACGGCTACTAAAGATTCATAGAAAATGACCAGTACCTTCATAACTGCCCGAAATTGAGAATACTTGGCATTAAAATGATACCCAAATATTTAAGCGATGCTGATACGAACTGCAAAATCTCCACTCCATCCTTTAACACGTTTGTTGCGATTGCCTAGCTGGTGCAAATCTTTACTTTGTACATACAGTCACTAGAAAGCTTTGAAAAAATTACAGAACCTAACCTGAGTGACCCACCTGTGGGTCGCATCGCAACAAACGTGTTAACATGTAGACTACGTATTGGTGCATATGTGTTCCACTAGATACATTATGTGAACTGCAATTTGAACAACCGTATGCAACCGTATGCAAGTGGTACAGGGAGAACGCAGTTTTACGATTTACCTGTGCAGCAATGCGGACACCACACTCATCAATTTTAACTGTCGCTAAATGTGGCATGCACTCGAAAAAATCTTTACCGACATCGTGAGATTTTGTTTGTTATGAGAACATATTAGTGAACTGGTCAATTATTTATAGCGATGCTATCGAACTAGCGCTAACCTAGACTTGATGTGCGGGTACTTTTTGCAGCGTCAAAATTGTCGAATTGTTGAGCTTGATGTACAATCCTGCGCTGGTTGTCTACTTCTAAGTTCGTTCAGCTTCTAGTGAAATTTCAAAAGCTGCTTCTCTGTTAAGGTATGTGAATTCCCATACATTGTCTTCGAATGGTTTCTTCAACCAACATAATTGTTGACGTAACCAGCGTCTACGGAAATGTGCTTGAACAAGTTCGTATGATCGAAGTTCTCTCCAACGAGATAAAGTTTTCATACGTACGATCTTGAATTATTTGACTACCCGGAATAACAATATGAACAGCTCATCATGATCGTTTACGGTTTAGTGATCAATTCCGAAGCCACGCTTATCCTACCATGGTCGCTGAGCTGCGCGGTTACACACTGCTGACTAGTCTTCTATACACATTAAATTTTTCATTGACAGAACTACCGTCACAAGTCGTATCCGCTGCTTGCTGTGACAGCTGTAGACTTCACCTCGTTGCATCTCTACCCTCACAATGATCCCTCCACTATCTTTGTGCTCCATGTTCACCATCACCAACGTCCGTCACAGCGACACACTACACTCCGTCTGTGAGGCGTAGTGTTACCCGCGTCTGTTAACCTACACGCCAGTGCTCTGTTACGCTTCTGAATGCGACACGCTGACGCTTTTTTGTTTCTTGTCACTCACTTTGCTGGTGCTTAGCGCTGGCTTTCCTATGTGCTGCTATTTGTTTCCAATTGCAGATCCTGAATGTTCTTATCTACACGGTTGACTGGACTACACTATCGCACAGTTGACTGGACTACACTATCGCTAGCAATGTCCCTAATATAGTAAATAGAATGGTGTTGAGAATCTATCGCAGGATTTGTTTCTCATGTACAATTTTCGTGATGGGAAGGTGAAAGGGAAGCATCTTTTTCCTTTTTCTTCTTATTAATTGTGAATAATCTACATGCGATAGCACTATTTATTGAGAAACATCACACTCTTGTAAATATGATGTGGAAGAAGTACATTATTCATCCCTGTTTGACGGTTAGAGTTATAGTGACGGAGTGCTGATGGTCACTCATCTTTGAAGTGCAGTGATTGCTTCCAGAGCTGCGTGAGAGGATAAAATCAGTTGAATATTAATGCACTCGTTTCCATGGTAGTTTGCTTCTCTTCCAGTCAGCTCACTTAGAATTTTACAGCAGTACAATTACTATCGCTTGAACCTAATGAGTATCAGCGCTCTCTTTCTTGCTTGTCAAAAAATTTGCATCGTTTTCCCGAGCACTTACTGTTACAAGTTATATTACTGTTATTGTACTGTTTCAAATACTTGCTGTAGACATCTGTAAAGATGTATTCAATTTAATTTATTGTGTAATTTTATGTGTGAGCCTAATAATGCATAATAATGGTGCTTATGCTGTGGCGGTAAAATGCCATTCTCATTCATATTATTTATCGTAATTAGGTTGCCGCATTTTTATTATCTCTAATAATGGTATTGTAAGTGGTTCTTTCTCTCGTATGTAGCGTGGGTTGTCGTTTTTATTGCAGCAATTATTTCTTCAAAAAGATGTTCCTTCCACCTCCAGCGCTACTGGAGCAGGCGAGGGTCCAGCGGTTCGTATATCCAAATGAAGGGGTGATGTCGGGGTGTGAGCGAGGGGAACTGACCTCAAGTCTCTCTTACTGAGGCAGCACTACCACTACTACTGCTGTTGTGCTTAGATGTACTTCTCTACCGGAAGCTGGACGAGTGCTTGCTGACATTTTTGATCGTTCGTTGGGTTTCTATTTCATGCTTTGGTCCTTCTATATCACCAAATTGAACTCGCGTGCTTTCGTTATTTGTGTATTTACTGCTGATGCTGATTCTGATATCGCTGCTGATGCAGCCTTTGCTGCCACAGCTGCTGCCGCTGAGTTGAGCCTGAGTGCCCCGGTTATTCAGAGAACGGTTTTACCAGCAGCACTCGTGTGCGCTGCAGATTAATGTACATGACGACTACAGGACGTAAAGCGCTGGGCCTCCGTCACCTTTACCCTTTGAGGCGTCCACTGCTGTGCAGCGACGTGCAGATCTTGGTTCATCTCGTGCGAACCTGTTGAGCGTCATTCTGCGAGGTTCATCATATGACTCTTTAGATAGTATTTTTGAGTGAACTTGTTGGTTATCCCGTGCGTACGAATCTGTTGATGACAATCTTGAAAAATTCAGCTTATCGTATTCCATGGATTACTATGGTCATCTCGTGTAAAAGCGTGGATAATGCAGCGTACGAAGGTGCGCCGTCAACGATAGCACTATTTCGTTGCTGACCAATTAATGAAATAGAATGTCTTCATTACAATGTTTCTTTGCACTTTGAAGTACACCCTGTATAGCTGGCAATGACGACGACGGAGTGCGAAGTAAGCGCTAGCAGCTGCACTTGACGGGCAAAGGAAGCTCTGTGTCGCAGTGGCTACCCTTGACTTGGTCCCTTCTTTTTTGTGTGTTGTCAGACATCAACAGCGTTGAGTTCTCTGATTTCTCCTCTCCGTATGTTTTTCCACGCGCATCCTCATACCGCCGTATCTTAAAAACTCGTGTACAACTCAATGATTTCATTATTTAACGCAGTGAATGAAGCAAACAGCGTGGGGAGATTAAGAGAAAAGAATTCTTCTTTCCTTTTGCTTCTTCTTTCAGCGTGCTTCACGCATGAATCCTTGGCAAAAATCGAGTTAACTTCTTGAAATCTCGAAGATTTGCAGCTATTCAAAATTTTAGGAAAGCGTTTTATGTTGTTCTATAAACAAAGAATATTTGAAAGCTTTCAACTGCGTTTTCGATTAGGACTTTGCTGTTGCAGAATTGAGCTTTAATTGGTGAGTTTATTGTTCATTAGTGATCCGTTACTCTCTATGGACGTTTTTTCAGCTAGAGTAAGGTAAGGCTAAGGAAATAATCTGCACAGGAATAAGGACTATTACCTACTGGTACCTACTTCCGTTCTGATGAGGAAAATGTTCAAGTTTTTCTTCAAATTCATTTCAGTTCATTCATCACATGTCGACTAATTTTATACATGTTGTGTGGAATTGAGTAGGGGTATCTGCTCATCCAAATTAAGTGGAGCCTACTCTCTCATCCAAATGACGGATTGCTATGTTCTTGCAATTGCTGTCGAAGTACCAGGTTTGATATTATCGTTCATACATCTGCTTACGCTTAGCAGCTCTTAAAGCTACCTCCGCTACACAAGGTCATTTTATTAGCTTAGGATATTTCACAACATATATCATTGTTATTGGTTACAACTAACTTCAGTGTGTCGTACTCTAGTTTTTGTGGACAATATTGACTCTCACCATTTCTACGTACAACAGGCTCTGGCGTGGTTGTAGAACAGTTACTTCCACTTCTATTGCAGTTACTCCCATTTCTATTGCATGCTGTTACCAAGCACTTGTGATTGTTCTATTAACTCAATCTTATTGCACTCTGTTACTCCACAGTCATGATTGTGTTCCTGTTACTCCCACTGTTATTTTTCGTAGTTTGAGCTCGTGACTGCTTGCACAATGCTGATTTGAGTTCTCTCGCGGTGCGTATTGTCACTCTCCACAATAGCAGGTCACGTCTGGTGTAGTGGGCGTGTGAGTGGCCATTGTATTATTGCTTGTATATTTATTGTGCAGTATCCTCTCTCTCCTGTGTTTTGTGTATTCTTGTATCTTCTATTGTAAGCTCCAGAAAAGTTCTCATCCTTCTTTTTAGGTCTTGCCGTCTTTTCTTCATAAAGTAAATTCAAGTCAAATGAGTTTTTGTTAAACTGAGGAGTCTTTCTGGTTACCGTTCGTGCTCTGCTCATTCCAATGTTCCTCATCAATCAAGTGTCCTTTTGTTTTCCTTTGCTCTTGTGCGTCTTTTCATCGGTGCGCTTCAAGATTCACTTGCGACTAAAGTTTTTTGGTGACGTTCTTTTACATTTGTGATTTTTTGCTTGTACATTGCCGTAGGCGTTCATGGTTTGTTCGGGTCGACAGGTTGAGCGTTGATTTTACTCGAGTGTTTTGACTACCCGTTAATGTTCTCATGTCAGCTTATTTCGATGTTAACTATTGTGTGAAGTGGATAAACACTAATAGCCAGTGCCATTGACAATTTTTTAATTCCTTCATTGATCATCCATTGCTGCGTATTATGAGTTTGTATCGACTTTCAATGCGTAGTTTCTTGAGCATTATGAAATTACTGTTGAACCAGTGTTCAATAAATAAGGGGATGAAAGAGTTTCGGATGCAGCGTCGTTAATACAGAACCACAATGTATTAACGTAGTGTGTATAGAATCACAATCAAGCAGAAAGTTTTACTGAACGATTTCGATCTTAACATGATGACCGAACTTTGACGGTACACTTTTCATAGTGTCGGTTATCTTGGACTCGATAGCTTCTCACGGTATTAGCAGCGTTGGTATCGGCCCACGTTGAGGCTTAATAATATCTGTGATAAGGAAGTTCGAATCTGCGAGAAGTATCGTATCAATATTGGAAGTGATTTTTGTATGACTGAAAGTTTACATAATATATTAATTTTAAACAGCTTTTTCTGCTAACCCTGTTTTTGAATAAAACAAGCATTTTAAAAGCCAGATAGCTGAAACTAGTTTCCATCCCTTATCATGGTAGAAACTAGTTTCCACCCGCTGGCCTTTCAAGTCGAAGTCTCCTCTTACATTCAGATGGGTTTTCTAAAGTCACGTTCCGTGGGAAACTCGAACATGAATTCGCTTAATTCAGTCTCAAGTTGTTTCTATGCGGGAGATGTTCTGAGCAAAGAAGCTGACCTCGAAGTGGCAGACACGTGTGAACTTTTGATTATGTTCATGTCCATTTGTCCTAGTCACGATTATGTTTAACGAAATACAAGGGCCTGAAATCTTCGCCTGGTGCTATTCTTTACATGAAGTTCGTTAACTTGTTCGTCGTCTCATGACTAGCTTGTATACCTCACTTGTCTTGTTTTGGTCAGATGTAAAACAAAGGCTGCCAACCTTTTCTTCCTTTTGTGACACGTTGAAACTTCTGTTCTCCACTCATGTCCGAGAGCTGATGGGAGTTGTCTCGTTTCTGCATTCTGTTCCTAATTAATTCATTAGATTTTGTGCTTTAGGAAAGGTGTGATGTGTCGATTTGTGATGAATATAAATGCAGTTTAGCTATGAATACTAAGGTAAGGTATACCTTAAGTTTCTTTGTACGTTCATGGGACACTCACTACCTGGGCTCAGTGGAGCGACCTGCCGAATGGTCTCGAATTAACAAAACACATCCCGTTGAAAAAAAGAAGATGCCTGGAATGTACAGAAGACTCAGTGTCCATACAGCGTGCATATCGAAGGATGTGTTTCACGATTGGCGCACCTTCTTTCAGCTACTCGACTACGAAGCTGCTATTGAGCACATATGTTAGCATTCCATTTCAGGCAAGTACCGCTATTGAATCGCAATGCCCTTAATTACCATCGTGTAGGGTTTTATTGCACCGTCTGCTGCAAAGTGGGTTACTGCGTGAACGCGTCTGCTTTCGCCAAGTCGAGGCGGTTGAGAATGCGCTATCACCTTAGCGTTGCGGGGGCTGCGGCTCCGTTGCCCACCTTGTACTTAATGCCTCATCTAGTTAATATCGCAACTACTTAATGCATGCAGCGATGCTCAACCTGTGTGTCAGCACTCTAATTTGAGCCTCCGAGTTTGAATATGGGATTGCGGTGGCACACAATTATTTTTTAAATATTTACGAACTGTTTGTGTTCGCACCTTTAAATTGTAGCTTTATCAGTGGTTGTTCATTTTTCTAGGAGGTTGTATTATTTCAATGCGTAAGAAAATGGTTTCGTAAAAATTGTAAGAAACTTATAATTTAACTCGTTTCGTGGCTAATGTCTCAAGTGAGCATTTTTAAGCTGACAGTTTGTTTATTAACCTTATTACGCTGAATTCAACGCTCATTTCTTTGTCATTATTTAATGATTCTGTATTCTTTCAACTTGATTTACTTGATACATTTTCATTATTCCTTAATAAATTTTAAAATGTATTAATTTGATAGTACACAAGAACTAAACTTACTATTCGAAGTTTCTATTTTATCAACTCGTTCACTAAGTTTGACCACCACCATATTGTCTTAGATCTCTGGCGATACTTGCCTTCAATACAATTTCAACTTTTATATTTTCTTATTTTCAGTGCTAAGTTTTCACATTATTTCTTCCTGTAATGTAACTAACCCATCTAAAATTTGCATTGCCGCATGTTCCGAGTGTTACGCTATGTTAACATAGCTAGGCTTGGTCTGCTGTCAGGTTTTCAGTTAGATGACCTCTGGTGGGTAAACACGTCAATGATGGAATGTGCCGGTTAACAGCACACCTCTGTATCATAGCTACGCTAAGCGAGCGTATAGTAGAGCTGGAAAGTTACCGCTGCCAACTCATTTTGTTCCTGAAACTTTCCATTAAGTTTAGGCTTCTCTCAATGTCATTAAGTTCGTAGGTGTGGATGAATACACGCATGAAAACCCACATTGTGGCATGAATTCTTCATATGAATATTTACTTACTTGCCGTTAGTATCTTTCGAGATGTAAATAGGGAGATGAGGTTTATAGAGCAAGATAGTATTTTGCACCATATGACCTGGCATCGTTCTAAAACTCAATGTGCATGTCAGTCACAAATGTGATAATGAATTTATTCTACGGGTAACCATTAGTTCCAGGTAACGGTTGACGTAATAAGTATTGATCTTCTCTGAACATCATGAAGTTTGTTACGATGACCTAAGCTTTGGTTAGTCATGTCGTACCAGTAATGTTTTATGCCCATGCGTTTCTTGTCGCATATTTTCAAGTACTTGAACTAAAAAATATTTCACTTATTAATAGTCTGAATAAATTTTATTTATGTTTAACTGCGTAACTTTTTCGTATACTCTCAAGTGAACGATGTTGCAAGCAGATATTTGTCTTTTAGTGGCACTGATGGAGCAGCTACAGCTGTTCGGTGATGGTGGAGGCGATGCTGTGGGGAACTACTTAACAAAACATCAAAATTTCACCTATTATTCAGATACTGGAAGTAGTTTATCCGATTTTAAGTTGTTAGGTCGCCAGCTGTGGGCAACTGTGAGTCTACTGTGATGCAACCCTGGGCTGTGCCAAGTGTGGCTTGTATTAGTGAAGTCTCGTATGCGTGGTCTGCTGTTGGTAGAGGAGTACTTTGGATAGTAGTTTGCTATTGTTCAATTGCTTTCAGTATTGATACTGATAGTACTTTGCTAACGCAACATAAATTTATTTATATAAATATTCTTTTCATGACTTGGAGCATCGTTTTTGGTATTATTTTAACACGTTGCCTCCGATTGCCTGATTGGTGTAAAACTTCACTTTGTACGCATAGTCACTAGAAGGATCTGAAAAAATTACAGAACATAACGTAAGTGGTACACATGCGTACCACTTCGGCGTCAACGTGTTAAACAAGTCTGCATATATGTTTCTTAGTGTCATTAAACTAGTTACGTGTTTCTCTGTTTCTAACCTGATAGAAACGACAGTGCGAGTTCCAGCTTCTGGCAGTGATAGCCTCTTTCTGGATGCATATTCGTACTGACCACATTTTCTGTTTACACATGCTTGCGTTAATTCAATTTTTTTTTTGGTCTAGCCATGGTCACGAATTTAGTACAATTTTACCTTTACGTGTCTGCGTATAATTTTACTTCATTTCGGGCTACAGTTTAAACTGGAGAATTTCATATACAGAGTATTCCTAATATTCCATTCCTACGGTCTTCATCACTAATTTCTCCATATGTTTGCAATGAAATGACGGGAATGTGAATAACTTGTCCGCAAAAACCAAAGCTAAAAAGCGAGATCTGATAGCCATTAGTTGCCTGGTATCTTATTCGTATCTTGTCTACAGTCGTGGTGTGGATTTCATTATCGGCTCCCTTGAATTGAGTGGTTGACGGTGCTTTTCATTTCCTCTGCTGTTTCAGTTACAGCATCATGTCTACAGTCCTGATATTTCCGTTTAATTCTTCTGCGGGTATTCGCGTTTGCCCTTCGTCTTGGTAGACGTCAATTTCCCCGGGCAAAATTTGATGCCGAGTAAACTTGTGTTCCATAGTAGCTTGCTGGAGGAAGTTGCGCCTTAGTTAGCCCTTAATGTAGAGTGCGTGCATGTGTGAGCAGCGAGACCAGCGACATCTGGCAATGCTGGTTTACCTGTTCTTAGTGTTGCCGTCCTTAGCTCGATGTTTTTGACACCGAGCTCCTCCATCCAGCTCGACGCAGGAGGAGGGAGGGAGTTGGCGGAGGTTACCGCCTGCCCTGCCTGGCTCGTAGGTGGACAGACGATCCTGCCTCCGACTCGGGCTTTGTCTTCGCTGTGTGTGTCTGTGTGTGTGTGTATTCAGAACCACTCAGCATCAAACACCTGCCTCCCTTCCCTCCCCTCTACTGTCTGTTACATATTTTCGCACTGTGGAATGTCTAAAATTAGAACTTTTTCTTCTGGTTTTCTTTTTTCAAAATCTTAGGTAAAACGCATTATCGAACGCTGCAGATGATTTTGTGACGAAAAACTATTCTGCATCATAATTGGTAGGCAAACTGGCTTCGTATTTATGCGATGCTGTTTTGCTTCAAGATTATTGGAGTGTGGTCACATTACAGTCTATTGTGTGACACTATTAAAAACCACGGGTTTGCTCCCGATGCAAAGTTGGTACCGCTTTTCAGATGAGCTATTCTCCCGACTGTAGTTCTGTAACTTTACAAAATAATGAGGGTGCGACCATGCATTTAGATTGTGTTCATTGTTGAAAAACCGTGCATTCGATCACATGTTAGCGCATACGAAGTGCTAAAATCCTACTAATCGAGCGAGAAATTCGTTGATACAATCGGCAATGCGCTAGTTCATCCGGTGAAAAAATGGCGGGTCTTTATTTAAAAATTAATTACATACTAGTCGTATTCATAACGTCGCGACCAGACGCTTTCCTTAGCTGTGTTCTTAGATGTTCACTGCAGTTTACGCGTCGAGTTTATGTTCATGGTGATGTAGACATAGGAGTGCCTTTTTCCTTGCACGGGTCTACAATTTTTTCACGGTTAATTTATGCTTGATCTATTTCTCCTAAAATGATACTGCTGTGAAATCAGGTGTAGGTTAGTTGATCAAACCTGATAATATCGAAGCGTAGTCCGTTTTGGCTTTACAGAATTCTGACTATCCGTACGGTTTCTATCGAAACTGTATCACGTATTGCAACCAATGAATCATTCTAGTGGTAAATCCCGTGTTAGGATGCAGGCAACCAATATTGCGTCACCATTGACTCTTTTATCCCAGGGTCAGAGACGTCAGTCGGACTGACGTTCAGGAAACGGAAATCATGAGAAAATCATCCTTTTCCTTAGTTCATCCACTTGGTAGTTTTCTTGTTTAAAATAACATTCTTTTTATTGTATTGCATACTTCTTCTGTGAGATTGTATTCTATTACAATTAAAACGATCTCTCCCCGATAGCGGACATTCCACAAAAAGCTTGTTCCAGTTGATCATTTATGTAAAATTCAGTTATTAATTTTCAGAAAAAAACACTTCTTACTGTATCATGAGGGACTGAACGAAGAAACCGTGTGCACATTGGTAGCCTCTTTTCTCGGATCGTCTATTTCCCCGACCGTCACGAAGCTTAAATCCCTTTAACCCACCCGCTCACTCACTCACCCTCGTAGAGAAGGTTGAGGCTACTCCCATTTCCTTCCCCCCTTTTGCCCCCTTTCCTCTTGTAGCTCTCGCCCCCTCTGCCTTTAAACTATCCACTTACTTATTTTTTAAGCTGAACATTTTCTGCGTGCAGAAATTTGAAATAAAATACGAATGATGGTAGTGCTATGTGTTTCGTTCCATCTTCTAGAATATATGGATACCGTCGTCTACGGAGACATGACACGAGCGTGATAAATAGCCACGTAATTTTATCCATGGTTTGGCATAGCATCGTGAGAGCTAGGATGACGTGTTGACTGGGAAAGCTTTTGTTCTTACTGAGGTGTGACTAATATCAGAGGCGCTATTGAAGTCCTAGGTCTAATAAGGTGCTGAACAGACCAGTTACGCTCATTATTCAACGATGTAAATCTTGAAAGTTTTAAATTTGTATTTGTATGTATTTGAGTGCTCACATTAAGTAGGAAAAGGTGGTATTTGCGTAGTGCGTCCTTTAATGCCCATTTAGACTCGTAGCGAATATAAGCGTAACGGAAACTACTTGCGCTAAAATAAATTTCATGCGTCACCAAATTTATGTTAAGCAAAACCTTTTATTCGTACTGTAAATTATGTGCTATTGGGAAATATCACGGTCATGTTTAAGTGACAAACGTTCATTTGTATTCCAGATCACTATTTTGAAAATATGTATAAGAAGGGACGAAGAAAATTTACCCTTGTGGTGATTATCATGGAAATACAACCGCAGCGATAGACTAAGTGCGTGAATTTCTAGAGCACATTGATGTTATTTGAACGAAATCTTGATTGGCTTGACAGGCAGAGCCTTGAAAGCTGTGGACACATGCGTCAAGTGCTTACATGAATAGTGTCCGTTCTGTTAACTCTTATCATTTGACACGTCGGCGTCTGATGCTGTTGCCTGCATGCTTGAGCAGTCTTGCAAATAAGACTGCAGGCGCTTGCTTGCTCAATCTGAGAACTGGGAGTGATGTAGTTGTTTGTTTAATCTCATAGCTGGTGATGTGACTGTAGCTTGTTTAACTTCACGACTTGGAGTTGCTTGGTGTTACAACTTGTGTTGGTGGTGTTACTTGTTAATCGTATTTGACGGACAGAAAGAGACCTAACGTATGGATTATATTATTTATCAATCCGTTATATTTTACTCTGTTTCGATTCATAACGTTATATTTCAGTTAACGGTGTACTATTTAAGTTTACTCATTCTTTGTGCACCACTGTATTTTGCCAATGTTCGGGTATTTAGCCAGGATTACAGTTGCTAATACTTTAGTGTCTGTTAATTTCATTCCTTTTACTTACGTAGTTAATTAATTTTAGTTCGTCATTCAGCGTCGCCATGCACTTGGCTTTGGGATGCAATTTCGTCCGGTGTTAAGGACTGTTTGCGCAAGGCAGACTTGGCCTATTCTCATGAACAAGTGTCCTGTTTACAATGACGAATCATGGAAGTAATGATGTATTACAGGTCTTAATAAGCACTTGAATCATTTTTTTCTGATTAGCTATTAAACTAATGAAAGGTAAATCATTATATTTATGTTGCTGCTTTCTAGTGTTAGCTATTAGTGAGTGCGCTGATCGTTTGTCTTTCCTCTTCCCTTAAATACTCTTATAGAATATGCCCTGTTACTTCACGTACACTGGTGTGTTAGTCCTGTTTTGATGCAGCTCCCGCTGCTGTTTGACACAGGGATGTGTGTGCGATAGCACGTCCGACATGTTAAGTGTGTGTGAGGAGGGTACTATTTGAGCAAATGACGATATTTATTAGTGTCCACACTTATGTTGCATTGGCTTTGAGTGAAGATCTTTGCTTACCATAGATAATGACCTGCCACTCAAGTGAACATTGCTTACGTATAATCTCTCAGGGATTGCAGATCTAACTAAGCAACTTCTCGCGTCTTCGCAGAAAGCTCGAAGTTGCTGGAGACACTGTGTTCTTGCTACGTCAGTCCAGTTCACGAAGCCTAGAAATTTATTCACGAGAATTATACGTATATTTTTGTTCATCCGGATGTTAGTCCTTATTGCTAGTTGAAAATACAGTATGATTCAAGTATGCTTTTTGATATTTTGGTGACTGCCTGTGTTGACGTAGGGTAACTGCTCCAAATAGATGGAAATCTTTAAATTTAATTTCATACGGCTACAAAAATTCAGACGAAATAAATAAATAAATAAATAAATAAATAAATAAATAAAATAAAATTCAATAAATAATTTGAATTACCTATCAATTGAATGGAAGTAATGTATGCCATTACACGAGTATGTTAAACTATTCGATTTATGGGAATATTACTTCCTCTTTTCACACGGGCCCCGCATTTTGCCGTTAACAAGTGCGATGGGTTGAAGATATGACGAGAACAATGTATCCAGGCATGGAATTATCTAAAACTAAATACCTGCATCAGGCATTGGGAGGAAAACTAAGAACACTCAAGTAGCCTAAACGTATATTTTCGGTGTATCACACCTGTTGACATAATCATAGCAAAATGATCAAGTTGCATGCCATGCTAATAAGACTTTTTTGTGCAAAAGAAAGTTCATAATTTTCCAAGTGCAAATGTGTTGCGGAAGTCATTGCGTAGAACTTTAAATGCAATTGAAAGGGAATGATGGACGGGTTATTCGCTTTCTTTTAATGAAAGTATACTCCATCAGCTTATGTTCTTCCAATCTTTTTAGTGTTCTTGCTTGCTGCAAAAACTTGCTAAAATAAATGTTATACAGGTTGAAGCTGACTTTTGTTTCGCTCTGGCACGACTTTAATATTGATTTTGCTACTGGTACTGCCACAGTTTATAATTTTCCTCGACCTTATGAGAACTATTATTCGTATAGTATTTTAGCACAGTAGTGGATGCATCTTCATAACTGTTCAACCACTCCTGCCAGTTGTGCTTTTACGCTTCCGCTTCCTCCTGGTCTCCGTTCCTTCAGCTTGTCGCCTGCCTGCCATCATGGAAGTTCATGTTTTTGTAGGGTGATACAAGTTACCACCCGCACTCGCTATTTCCGCTGGAAGTGCTTCTGGTGGACGAACCTTATCAGGGGCGTACTGTGGTGTGAGGAGGCGAGCAGTGTTGATTAATACTTAAAGCTCTAACTTTTTATAATCTAAGCATCGGATGACCAGAAGTATCATGGATTGTAACACAACATCCGTAGTTCATCTGAGATTCTCTTGAATGGCAATCCGTGTGGTTTTTTATACGAGCTAATTTTACCATACGCTACGCTCTTGAAGTCTGTTCGTGTTCTGAAAATTTTCCGTGCTTCTAAAAAAAATTGCTTCAATGTTTTTTCTAGAAGCGCTGTGTTCAATTATTTTAATTGGAATTATTGTTTTGCATACTCGTAATTGTTAAAGAGATCACCACTCACCGTCTAAGATTTTGAGACTGCGCATTCATTAGGTTTTTCAGCAGCAAATCTTTTGTGATTAGTGATTCTTTCTAATTCAATAAAGCATCTGTAACGCGTTCACTTACGTCTCATCAACACTATTGTGATATCTGCATTTTTTCTCTTCAGTTAAACAAAAGCGTGAATACACACAGTCGACCGACACGCGCGTTCGGTTTCTTTACAGTAAGAGCGTGCGTTTTAGGCATGAGTGGACTTGCGCTATACCTTTCCCTTCAATTTAATTTGTTGAGAATCATGTGAAACGGCTCAATTGTTGCGCCGAATAATTCACTGATCTGACGACATTAGGCATCAGACTTCTAACATGTGGCAACCGCGCGTCGTGTGGTTGCGCTCTGACGACCCCTGTATTCATGATACACCGTTTTGTTTCTGCCTACTGATCCATTTGATCTTATGTGTTAGAGAGGGACGTGTGTCATCGCTTATGTGAATAATATGATAGTAATTTCAGATCTATTTCATTATACGTTGAATGAATCAATTACCGAGAAGAATATGTTCACGTTTATGCAGCTGATTTTGCTGGACCTTGCTGTTCCTTTTTTGCTGGCTCTGGTGGTTGTGTATGTATATATGCTAGATTGGACGTGGTTATGTGGCAACGTCGAAGCACCAGCGGTCTGACCTTCTTGGCTCACAATTCATCGTTTAGTTTGTCGCAATCATTCGTCTCGCTCTTCTTGACTTATCGAAGTGAAGTGGTTCGACTAAACAGCTCATGTATTTAGGTCCTTGCTGCTGGGGGAGACTTCGCTGCCATTGACGGGCTTCACCCTAGATTGTAGTCTTGTCAAATTGGCTTACCTATTTTGTTAGGTTGTTTTGGTGCTGAATTTTAGGGTGGACATGTATCTCTAGATATTATGATAGAGATAATTCAGGTTACTTCAAGTGCGCCATATGTCCATGTTACTGTTGAGCATCAGCTTTTCATTCCACGTTGTTGTAAAGGAAGGTGTGAAGAAAAGGTCCGGAATTTTCTCGCATTGTATGTCGTAGATAAACAAAAAGTATCAATTGCCATCAAAAACAAATTGCACACTCAACTTAAAGGTCCTACCCATGAGGGGCTGTTCACGAAGCCAGGTAACGATGGCGGAGGCATGCTGAACGGAACGAAAGAAAGAGGCTGAGTGGTTGAGGTGTTTTGAGCGAATATTTATCATAAGGCCTGACAACGACACTGTGGGAGCAGCAGCAGCAGGTGGTGGTTTCTAGTCGGGGTCGCGACTGCACTGAACGCTGCTTTCTGGGATCCGCACCCGCCGATCATCATCGCGCGTTCAGCTAGTAGTAGTGCTGGTGGTGGCCCTCTGGGTTGGGTAGGTAAGTACGTTTTAACTTCACCAATTGTTTCAAGTTTCATCTTCCTCTGTGGCTATTGCTCTATAATTAAATTGTTCAGTGCATACACCTACATCCTGGTAACTACTCATTCAGGTTTACAAGATAACCCAGTTCCGTAGTTGATAATTTGCTTTATTATTGATATGGTATTCATATATATTCTCACAGCTATGTTATTCGCTTTTGCACCTAGTATACAAATATGTTATCAGGTAACTTTCTTTTAACATTTGATTGACTATAGTGATATTCTAAGAAATGTGACAATGCATTCCATGAGTTTTTTTAGTTCGAGTTTTTCCTGTTATCCTAGCTACTACTAAGGTGATTGCGTTAGGCATCGATTTGGTTACTGACACCAGTTTCAAAAATTTTCAACTCCCTGTTTAGTTTTTGTCCAGGTTTGCGGATTTTTACATTCTGTTGAATTTTTACATCGTGTATGCCATTCTTTCGTTATTCCTGTGACCTTTCGTTTAGAATAGAAGGATAAACTTTTCATGATGAATTCGTAGCTATTAATGGGATATACCAGGTATATATTACTTATTACGATATTTGAGTTTTTACCGAGTGTATTAGCAAATTGAACACTTGTTCTGAATTGAGGGAGTGGAACACTCGTTGATGTTGATGTGTACATTATATTCTTGTATGTTTCTTTCTGGCCCAGCAATGTTAAAGCGAAGTGTAATGTCAAATTAACTTTCCTATCGAAGTATATATTTCTGTTAATGAAAACCGTCGAGTGACCATATGTTTTAAAGTGCTCATGCATCGCTGACTTCATGTTTTCATTCAACAGTTACAGTATTTGCAGTCATGGACAAAGCTGAACTCAACTATGAGCAACTCCTAATGTGCCACTCGCTGCTAATAGCCAATCAGAACCGAGCTTACATCCAGTCCAGTTGGGTCGCTGGCCAATGCCACCACACTGACTATCGTCTTCAATTGACGCATCCTTTCGTTTTTTCTACTACGCTGGGTTTCGCAGTTCCGTAAAAAAACAAGGCTGATTGCAGAAGGAATCTCATCTTTGATTTTCGTCTCGGCGAAAGCCAAGTTAGAACTTGTATAGCGTGTGGGTTGCGTACTTCTGGCGAGTTCTTTTGTCTATGCGGTTGTCCACGTAGTCCTGATACTCTGGAAAATAAGCCAATCAACGCCTAGAATGGGTATGAGCTTGGTTGATCATCTTTCGGTGGCCAATAGGAGGAGTGTTTACATTGCCTGTAAGGCTGTCCTGGAACAGTGTGTTAAGGCTGTCGCTAGAACTGCTTACTTAGGAGTCTTGACAGGTAACTTGATCTCCTGGATCGAAAATTCACGAGAACTTGTTTCTCGGAATTGATTGGTCGAATCTGATAGTTAATGACATTTCAACTAGAATTGGTGGGAATGTTTACAAGGGGTGCTTTTGTTTACCATTCGAAGAGTTAGCAGTAAGTGAATGTTTGAAAGCTGTTAATTTCTAAGTGTTGTGTGTGCATTATACTAATTTGATTAGTAAGTTGAAGATCATTATCCGGACAGACACGCGACACAATATTTAATGACACTATTGTTTTTGAGGCAGGGAAGGGGCTGTCCAGAACGGTCCTTTGTTAATTGCACAAATTGAAATATAGCCAATTTTGTATTGTAGAGCAAGAGTGGATAAAATTGGTCAACAATTGTAAAATTGGCCGATCTAATTTATGGGGGCATACGCATCTACTAACAATACTACACCTAATCAATAGAAAAAGAAAAAACTGATTTTATGATCATTGCCTGTCGATATTCATGTTATGTGTTTAATATTTGTGTGGGTTTTCAAGGTTTGCATGGTTTTCATCGACACCTGTCATTCTTGTGATAGCGTGTTTGCGTCTTAATCTCAGAGGAAAATTGTAAACAAGAAAACGAATCCATATAGGATCGTAGTACAGGTTTTTCCTTTGTTGACTGTTGATTTGTTTTACTGTCCATGATCCATGTATTTCATTGTGGCACAATCCGTATTGCGTGCACCTTGAGCAATTTAGTGTAATAAGATTATATGATCTTACCCAATACACTTACATTATAAAAACAGTATCATCTATTTTCTAAATCCATATCCATCTTCCTTTTATAACTATCCCGTCTCCCCCGCCTGTGGAAATATCTATAGCTACAAACTGTTTTCCTCTTCTCACCCTGCAGAGCAGGAAAAAGCGTGATCTTTACAATGCACTCAATGACGTATGTTGCAAAACACCGTTTTATCTCTTTACAAATACATAAAATAAGTTTGTCTTTTAGATAAGTCTGTTTGACGTGTTACGACAACGATCACGTAGCTGGTGCATTAAAGCTGAATATTAGCTTGGTAATTTTCCGACTGACGACATCGTACCACCCACGGTGATGCATGACGTAACAAGGGCAACTACTGCTGTGGTTTGCCCTTGGTGCCGCTTACCATCGAGGCTGTAGAGCTACTGTTCTGTCCAGCAGTGCATGGTGACTGGCCTGGATTATACAGTACGAGTGCACATTCTTCTTCTGGAAATAATTACTTTTTATTTATCTGACAGCGTGCGTCCCTGGCTATCGCTGCATTTTATTCAGTTCCGGGTGGAACTACATAGCGTACTTTCGTTAGAGACGTTCTTTCGTGTGTTGACGTGTTAAAAATTGGGCGGAATACCAGGTCTCTGCAACCATACGAAACATTGCTATTTTGGTGTAAACTCTGTATGAATATATAATTGTTGTAATTATAAATCTTCAAAGCTTTAGCAAGTGTGTCTTAATTCTAGGAGATAGAGATGTCGATTCATATAAATTTGAGTTTAATATGACGTCTCTTTTTATTCCTTAGTGTTTCTTTAAATGAAAAAATTAAGACACACCGAAGGAAACATACTTTACTCTTTAGCGCTCGATTGAGTATCTAGCTCTTGATATGAAGTGTATTTCATGTATAAATGTCTATACTAGTAATAACATTATATACTACTACATACAATTTTAATGAAGAATTGACACATCTATCTTTTCTATCCGGTGTGGGGATGTTGAACCTTTGGGGTCGGTCATTTAGGATTTTATGATGGTGTTGTGTTGAACTACTCATAACCAAGTTTAGTATGTATTCCATTGCTACATAAATCACTTCAAGTTATGTGGGAACTAGACGGGTTTAGCTCCGAGAATTGACATACTATAATACCCAAAAATTTCATGTTTTTATACGAAATTTAAAGTTGAAAATTCACGTAGACAGATGCATTGTTTTCAATTTTTCTTAACACTTTCTTCTAAATTCCATACCACCAGTGATTAAGTGGTCTACCAAAACATTCTAATTATGGTGGTCAGTAACATAGTTTGAACGCGCCTACCCAAAATACTTATCAGTTCGAAATTCAGGGGATGGATTGTGAAAGTGTGCGCAATGCGCTACTCGTTTTTACCAATTTTCTAGTCTTTATATAGAGTGATTCATTTCGTCAAATTAGGAAGATGGTGCTCATTGATAGGTGTTCGTACATTAGCTTTGGTGGTTGTTGAATTAAGCCCAGGTATTATTTATGTACTATTTTTTTGTCTTCCCGTTGTTGGTCTGCAAACGAGGACGACAAATGCAAAATAATTGGCTGGTAGGCAGTGGTCAATTTAACAACGCGGTCACATTGGTGTTCGGTGGCCCTGACCTTACTTCCTACTCCCTCTTCCTCTCCCTCCCTGTCGCTCTCGTCGGCGTCGTCCGGCCCGTACAGCTCTCACGTCCGTAACTACTACTGCTACTACTTCCACTACTACAGTCACGACATTGTTTAGTTACCAGGTTTAACTGCGTGCGTTTTATTTTGTCCACTCAACTAGCTTGGTCATGCTCTGCTGATTGTCGTTCAGTGAAATAAACATTGCAAATTGGATGCAGTGCAATGAATTACGCAATAATTATATTCCAAACAATTTTCTTGCGTGCGAGCACCGTGTGTGAGTGGTGGCGTGGCCTAGCCTAGTATTCTTTACCATGAACGTCATCATCGCATTTTGTTATCAGCGATACCGTGATGCAGCACCGCTGCTGCGTTACGTCGTGACTCGTCTGCTTCTGTTTCTACACGACTCGGTGTATCTAATCTACTCGTCTGACGCTTGAATCTCGACCTTGAATTCGTGAAAAGAAAAGTTTTATACGTGTGTTCCAGGACAAGTTGCGTCGGTGCATCTCCACTAGCTAGTCAATCTTTCGTCTGCATGCTAGTAGCTATTATTGGTCTTTTATTTCAAGAGCGTTGAAATGCATACTGGCTTCCTCAATTATCAATTATCATGGTGGAGAAAATCAGGAAGCTGTTATGGACGAGATCGTAGACCCAACAGCCATAACGGTGTCTTCGCAACTCGTCCAGAACAACTTAAAAATTGTACATAATCACTCGTGCAAGTGCGTTCATGAGTGATTCAGTTGATAACTGCTAGGTTTTGCACGTTCTAGCTGCATTCTTGCGCTAAACAGTTCAGTCGTGTGTCTGTGCAACTCATCTCCTTGTTTTTCAAATGAGTCCGGTAACTTGTTCACCTTCGCTTTTACATGATCCTGCACTAGCTAGTGAGTACCACTAGTGCTCGCTCATGCACAGCACCGTCACTGGAGTCAGACCTCTACACGCTTCAAGGCGTCAGATGGTGAAAGGCCACCGCTGCCCCTCTCCTGCATCTCGTGCTTGCAAATGCCGTATTTTTAACACTTTTTTCCTAATCGTGCGTTGCAGGAGCTATTAATCCTACTTTCTGCCGTTCCGTGTTTGGAAAGTGTTATGCTGCAATGATTTTCTTGTTCGATTTATTGTGTTTTTATCGTCGGCGCATTGTATGCTCCGAAATTACCTTCAATATTATAGTGAATTTCTTCCTTTCTGTAACTTCATCATTGAAGTTGAAGAATAATTTTCAATTATCGGATCTGTTGTATGTTTAAACAATAAGGATATAAATGTTTTTGATTTGCACATATTATTATTGAAGTAAGGGCTATGATGCTCGCTTTGCTTGCTGCACGTAAAATGACTGAAACTCCACGGTCATCATACATAACAATTAATTTTTTTATCATGAGAAGCCAGTTATTTTTTCTTCGGGGCTTTCTCGTGTCAAAGTCTTGTGTACGAGTTTAAATCAATAATCTTACGGAAAATATAGAAAGCACGAATAATAATTACATCAGTCGACCATATGTCATGGGACATTGAAACTGCCGTTTGCGTTTACAATAGTTGGTTTCTAAACAGGAATCACGCCGCCGAAGCTTCTCAAGTTTACTTCAGTGAGTGATGGTGAAACTCCAATAGGTAATACCTCCTCATAGTTAGGATTTTTTTATTTGTACATATACTGAAGATAAAATTTTCACTGGATCAATTAGATATATCATTCTGGAGTTTTTGACTTGGGTATACGAGTATTTTCCTTAGATTAAATTTTTTTACGAATGTCAAGAAATACGTGGGATTGCACACTGCTACTTCGTTTTATTCATGGATTTTGTAAAATTGGAGCCTTAAGTTTTTTTCACAGTAACACTGTTCATAGAAATGGCCTGTTTTTTATAAAATTCTTTGAGTAGGTGCAAGACTGCACTTGCTTAATTCTTTGATCATTTTAATTGAGACATGTTTCTTCAATCATTATCTTGATTTATAAGTTCGTTCTCTGTATCCTACATGAGTGTTATAGATTTAATAATACGACTGGTTCTGGGTTACTCTATCCTTGTCTACTTTTTCAATAATTCCTAACGAGTTTTTTACGCTTGGGTTAAATTATCCAAGGTAACATAATTCACTTGAATTCAGTAACGCAGTGAAGTACATGGGTACCACCTGCCGGTACGGTTTTGAAAAATTGTAATTTGGCTGCCACTTGTAAATATAAGTACTATTATTATTGATATTATTTTTCAGTATTAGCGGTAAAGTTTTTATTGTTTTTTGGTAATATATTTAAGTTTAACTAACAGGGTGACCGTTTTATTTGTTCATTTTTAGTAAATTAATAGTGTAGCTTATCACACACAAATTGTCTTCATTGACGCTATAAATGAAACAAATCGAAGTCTACCGGCTCAGACATGTATATGAATATAATTAAACACAACTAATCCTGTTTCCCTTTACCATGTGAACTGAATCTATTCGTCCATGAGCTAACTTCACGCTAGCTTTTGAACGCGTCATTCTGTGTCCATGAAGACGTGTGCCCTCGTGGTCGTAACGACCTCATTCGTGTTTGTACCCTCATTCGCGTGTGTTTCCTGTCAATGTTTTCCTTGTCAGGCTCAGACTTCAGTGTCGCTCAACACCCACTTCTCTGTCCCACTTGTTGGTTCTTCCCACTTGCTATAGACTTCAGCTCGTGCGTGCCTAATTTTATGGTCATACACTCGCTCGCCAGCCTCTTACTCCACCCCTGCTCACATGTCGTGTGTGTTCAGTTCATGCTTTAGTAGATCTCGTACGCGTGTGTGTTTTCATTTTCTGGGTTCAGTTGTCGAAAGTTATCTGAACTTGCGTTGAATTTAAAAGAATCTTGAGTTCCGCCCAGCATGCCCCATTAAATTTGGAGTAGCGAGATATCGTATGCCGTTATCACATTTTTTCATGTAAAAGTAGATTTTTGAGGTGTAAATTCATATTGCTGACCTTATGAGTTGCGAAAAGTTATGAGTTCCTCTATGGACTAGCTTTGTTTTACATTATGACCTATGTATGTGATTGATAAACCTTTAAAAATTGACTCAACGTAGCCTATTCACTTCCACTGCCTTCAATGATTAGAATTGGGGAAAATGAAGAATCGGTTCTTTGCTCGCATGTGATTTTCATTAATGCCCAAATTTATTTTCACCAAGTCGGGTGTACTTGTTTGAGGGAGTGTACGTAGTCGAACAGTCGGCACTATGTATACACATATTATCTAATGCTACCCCGCTGAAATGTGAATGGCTTATGTACTAATTAAAACAGTTAGAAATCGATAGGCCCTTATTCAACGCTGCTTGAAGAAATGTGCCGTACATTTTCATGAAGTATTGGGATTTGAAGTTTCTATTTTTGAGCCTAGCAGTAGTGTTTTCAATTGAAATGAAGTAGATTATTGATCTTTAAAGAGAATGAGTGATAAAATTTACCTGTGCCGTAGCTGTGGTGTAAATTGGTTCTGATATGATTTATCTAACACTACAATTTTTGAAGTGTGCGTCATTGACAAATAAAACAAAATGTTCGTGATACTGAAATGCTTCACAAATCTAGAATATGAAGTCTTCGAAGACTCATTCGAACTGGAAAGGCCATTTTCTATTTTATCTTTGTTCAAATATGAGAGGTACCTCATATGTTAAATCTTATTTTTAGAGTTTTCGTAACGTTTTGTATAGAATACTACACCAACCCTAGAATAGGACCTGTACTGTCAGGTTTAATTTACCATAATGACACATTTAGTTTTTAATAAAGCTGCCTGTATTTCTATGAGTAATTTTAAACATTGGCAGCGTTGCAATTAAATGCATCTAGCCCTGTGATCTGTCACGATTTTTGCTGGAACTTGCATTCTGGGCTTCCCATTTTTCTGTCGCTCGTTCCGTCGCCCAGGACTTTGTGCTGGATGGGCGAGGATACATATACGTACGACGGATTTTTTCCCATCAAAATGAGATCCCATTTTCCCTGAGGGTCCAGTAAAACATGCAGCCGTCATGCTCGGTTCAAGTTAGTCTGTATCTTAGGTACAAGACGTGGTCAACTAATTTGATTATTGAAGTGTGCATTTCGTATCGCATATTCATTTGAATATGCTGTTTGGTTAATTATAGTTTTTCAAAACTTAAATATAGCTATGTTAAGCCGAATCCGGTTGAGTTATTCACACATCAGAAAACCGTGTTTTTTGTGTTGAGGTGGAAAAATAGTAAATAGTGTCTTAAGTGCATTTCTTCTTCCATCTGAGCTGTCGAGTTCAGTGACTAATGGTGTAACTCTGCTCATCGAATCCCACGGTTTGAGTTATTTTGCTAAAGGTGATTTTTTTAGTGCATTTCTAGGGCATAATGTCTTCAAAGCCCAAGTGTTTTCTGATGCCTTCTGTATCAAACAGTCTGTTTTTGTAGCCGCGTATAACAGGATTAGGTCAGAAGAGGCAAATCGAAATTTACCTGCTTCCAATGGCCCATCTCCTCCCTACCCCTCCCTTGTTCCCCTCCCTTCTTTCTTCCTCTTCTAAGTCCGGTTATGGTTTCTGTTGTTTTGCTGTGCTTCACTTTTTATATGCACATGATATAGATTTTTGTCTAAGGGCGTAACTAAGTTGTGTCTAATTGCATTATTTTCTTCAATGCGTGAGATATCTCATGACGTCTTTTCAAAGTTCCCTGGCCATCCTGTAGCTTAAATTTTATATTTAGAATGTGCGCTTCTTTCAGATTGCTTGCGGTCATTTACTGTAGGTCGACTTTCGAGAAAGCAAGACGTGCTTCTTTAGTAAAGTTTATTGTTACTGAGTATGTCTCAGTATTTGTTGAAACTGCCGTTACATGTTGAGGCTAACTGTACATTTTGAGGCTGCCTTTGTCTGAAAACTGCTTTCTCATCTTAGCATGGACACTCAATTCTAATTCTCAAATTTCGTCAATTAATTATATGAATTCCAGTACTGGTAGATCTTATTCTTGACGTCATCAATGATGTGAATAATTGTGACTTATTCCATTTCAATAATTTACTAACATGCAGAGATAACATTCAATGTTATTGTTCTTTTTTACTAAAAACATTTACCAGCGAAAATAGAAAGTTGATGTTTTTTATCCATCAAAAGTACAACTGAACGTATTATTAAGTTCATTAAACTCGAAACGATTAATATTTTCTAGACCATTAATATGATAATTATGTATGCGACAATTTCCATAATAAAATTCACCAATATGTAGGGTGATAAGGCACGATAACCAGTGCTGGTCACTGGTTTACTTCAATACATTTTTAGGTAACTGACGAATAGTAATGGTTAGCGAGTGTTCCCAGTGAATGCTGCTTGTAAACGTGCCAAGACAAAGACATTGTGTCTGTCCTCCTAAATGCGAGCACGATTCTAGTCTGTGTGTTGCAGACAACGAAGCCATTTGTCGGCGTCTAGAGGTTCCTCCAATTAGGGTAATGGTGCATTGATGTTAGTACACTTCTCTAGGAGATGAGAGAGCGTGAGGTGTAAGGGCAGCATTTTATGACCATGTGCCCTTCAATGAACAATATTGTAGAGCATTGTAGCTTTTCTTCTAATAGTGGTCTCAAGTGTCGTAAAGTCCAAGCGTTTGGAGGGCTCAGTAGATCAGTCTTCACTAATCCTTCTGTAATCCTAGGATGATCGCTTTGGCCAGCCGCAGCCTCTCTTGATGCCTTCTTTACGGTGATCTCATGTCTTCGCCTTAAACCGACGCCTACTTCTTTAACTTGGAGTATTAGGCTTCCTTTTTCGACCATGGAAGACAAGTCAATCTTGCAACAGTGACTACTTAATAGTGTTAACCTGGTTGTCTACTGAATAGTGACTCCTCTCTGTGGTGCAGAAATGTACGAGAAATCGAGGAAATATGTGGGTATTGGCGATGATTCTGTGGTGAAGTCGGACTAAATTTAGTGTGAAGATTCTAATCTTTTTAATATGTATTTATAACGTTCACTATTATTCGTAGAATTTGAGACATGAAAATTTCCTATAAAATAGCACGGTAGAGTCACGTTTTAACGGGCTCACAAGTAATTCAAATGTTTGTTCAAATAACTCTTGGTTTAGAGTAATGACGATTAAGATTTTAATCACAATTACTGTTTCCTCTTATTATTTCAACCAACTAGACCGGGGCCTCATTCAGCGATCGAATTATTTTTAATTTAAAAGGATTTTAGGGTTTCATATACTTTAGGGAGGTAGATAATAAATTAGAAATCAAACTATAAGTCTGGTCAGAATCTGCGTAACGATTGTCTGATTCTAAATCAAATATTTAATTTATCAGAGAAACACGGCCGCGTTTGTTCCTGTCCGGTCGCGTTCCGTCCACTCGCAGTGTCTAGGTTATCGCTACCTAAAATGTTATGGGCAAACCCATGCCTGCTGTCAACTGTAGGCCTCTGTTAAGCAACCGTAACCAACTACATTTCATGGTATTAAGCTACTTGAATTTTCTTCATCTTCCCGTGCTACTTCTCGTTTCTGTGCGTTATGGAATGCGTGTGTTCGAGGCTCACCTTTTCTTGGCCAAATAAACAAGCTCGAGAAATAATTGATTAGTCGGCCTGTTACCCTGAGATAGATGAATGAAGAAAGAAAGGTCTCTCAGTCACAGGTAGAGAGCTTCAAATTGTCGTATTTGAAGCCGTAGGAATAGCTAGGCTTGCTATAGTGGGTGACCCTAAGGGGATTACTGGGATGGTCGTCCGCGTCGCATTGTCCACGGACCTGAAAACAATAGTTGAGGTTATGGGCGGAGGAACGTCCACTGTAAACATTCCTTTGCTTCTGGTGTCCAAAATATAGCCATAACTCGTCCATGTGAGCTGGACGTTCATGTGTTCATGTCTACGTACAGCTGAACAACTAAATACGTCTTATGTTATCAATTTGTTTTAATGTAAAGGAGAATCTTTGCTACTTTTTTATATCACCTCCACTTTGCGGAACAAATGTCATGTTTGACTAGTATGGTCTGCAGGAATAAAGCAATCATTTAAGTCGCTGTACTATCTGTCGTGTCATATTTATCGCACCAAAGATTTCCAAAGGTTACACTGAAGTCAAGCTTCATGCAGGCCCTAATTTATCTTCTGTCCTTGAAGAGAAGAAACACGAGCTTAACCAATGAACACGTTTAATGCTTCTGTTCTGATCTAGCATGATATCGGTATACGTCTTTCAAGGCGCTGGAACCTGAGCTGTGACTAATCAGCTACTGAAGACTGTGTTCTGAACTAAGTATGTACCTCCAACTCCATGATTTGCAGCTCGCTCATGAGCCCTAGGATCCTCGGAGGCAGGTTGTTGGCGTGAGAAAAAGCTCTGACGGGCTGAGTTGTACATTTTGTGTGGTTTACATAGCTACTCAATAAGTCCATCTTTTCGTAACATAAAAAGGATTCTAATCTGTAATTGATAATTAACGTTTGACGACGATCATGTTTTTGTGTTGCCAACTCAAGTGTACTAGCAATACTAGTTCAAAGGTATTATAAACTTTTTTGAGTCTCAGACTGCTCTCCTTCAAAAGTTGTGTCGTCTATCTCTCAAGCCCTGGTGTAGGAGTGTTTTCTCGGATGTAACCCTTATTATTGATAATTATTATCCGCGTAGTTGTCAAGTCAGTGCTATATCGTATCATTTATTGTTAATTTATTACGCCATTAGTTGCCAATTTCGTAATGAAAGCACCAAATGGATTTGCTTTGCACTCGCATCGTATTGGCGCTTGCACTGAAAGTTCATCACTGATAAGAATCTTAGCATATAAATTTTGGCTAACGTGTTTTTTTGTCATATTGGTACATAGCTGACAGGTCACTTTCGAAAAATGACTCAGACGCCCTTATTTATTATTCTGCTATTCCTATTAATGAGTTTATTTGGAGCAAAAAAGTCTGCTTAAATAATCCCTCTCAATGGACATCAACTGCTTGCATTCCACGGACATTTGCAGTCGTTTCCTGATACAGTTCTGCAATTCGCTTCGATCTTATGTGCTGAAGATGTGGACTCATTAACCTCATTCCAAAAGTCTTGTCCTAATCGTACAGTATTCACATTCTGTAAAAGCTACAGTTCACTGTTTCACTTTCTTTCTGGCCTTATTTTGTTCATTTCGATGCGATGTACAGAATTAACAAATGCGCGCTAGGAACAGGATTCAGAATATTTATATATATTTCGAGTAAGGAGAGACAATTTTCCAACTTTATTATAATGACTAAAGTTGGTTTAAAAAAGTGAAAGAAATCATTTCGTGTTGTTTAGAGGTATCACTATTTTCTACTGCGTTAATATTGTAGGAATAAGCTGTGTGTGAAATAATATCTTCAACCGTATCTTCATTAAAGTTCTGTCCTACTGCAAAAAATTGGAAAAAAATTCAATTGCCTAGTTTACTTAAGGAATCTACTTTTCAGTGGTTCAATTTACGTCTGTTGAGTAGAGGTAGGTCTAGATATCGCATGTGACCCTACGGGCTATCCAGTGGGTGTTAGAAGAAGACCTGATATCAACTTATTGAACTCATGAAAGATAATTCAATTTTTTGTAAAAGCGTTGATTTCGAAATAAATTTCAAACGTTCATTTTTTACATTCTGCTGAAGAAACGCTGGACTGTAAGGGTGTCAAAGTTCATTAATTTCGATCTGACGCAGCCATCCTAATTTCAAATGTTTCAAGTACTTGGTTAAACCAGGAATAAAATACTAATTCTAGTACTTGGTACTGCTATCACACGAAGGTCTGTACAGGGCAATTAGCTAGCGTTGACTAAATAAAACTGTGGATGCCTCAAAAAGATTGTACTTATCATAATGACCGATTCTATTCGATTTTGATTCTATCATTAAGATAGAGTATCATGTCTACCTCAATATACCTGAATAATAATCGCATAATTACTTAGGCGTCATTGAAATTTAATCGTGTTTTTGTATTAGTAAATCAGTTTTCATCTGAGTGTTTTTTCTCGTGTTCTTTTTCTTTGCTTGTTCATTGATGAATTTTTGAATGAAGAAAATAGTACTTGAATTTTTTTATCTTTCAATATGTTCAATTTATTTACAGCCTTGAGCGTCATCTTGTAAACTCAATGGGTTTGAACGATCACTTTCTGAAACAGAAGCCTGCATGAGGTCTTTTCCGCCTCTTGAGTGAGTTAACAGAGAATGGACCACCCATTCATTTGTCCTCCATAAATTAATATGTCACATACGTTTCTTACCTTCGTTGGTGAGTGGGCTTAGCGATAGTGGGAGGAGCTGTTTTTCTGAAGGGTGCTGTCGCTGCTGACGTCATTAAGCTCCAGTCACTCATTACTGATATTTGACTTTGTTTCGTAGAACGTAAGCGTTCCCCCGCCTCCTTGGTCGTGTTGTGATTGGCTGGCTATTAGTTCCGGACGTAGGCCTCCTTGTGATCTGCTTTACAGCTCCGGCGGTACTCACCTCTAGTCAGTCAGTGATCAGTTCTGGTCCTTAGATGACGAACGTGTTTCTAGGTCTTCGAAGTGACACATTCGTGTATTCAGTAAGATTGTTTGCATGATGACGTGAAATTAATTTGCGTTTTAAGTGTTTCGATTTCATTAAATACCTCATTTGAGGGGTTTGAAAGTATTCTTATTAATTTTGTGTGAACAAAGAAAAATTTCATAATGGATGGCACTGGATTTAATCCCATTCATTGCGAGGAAGTGATTGACGAGGAAGAATACTCTGACGAAGATTTCGATTGTGACGAGGAAGATGAATACACAGACGAATATGATGACTATGAAGATGATGGTGGAGGCAGCAATGCAATAACCCAACAGATGTTAATGGCACAAGCAGGAGTGTCAGATATGGGAGTTCACTTCAGAGGACCGAGCATCGACAGCGGACGATTCAGTGCCGGTTCAGATGCAGCTCTCCAGGGATACATGGATGCCGGGGGCTCTGGATACCTTAATGCCATAGCGGCCTTAAATTCTGGCGGGGCATTTGAAGCCGGAAACTTCGCACCTTCGGGAAATATTGATCACGCGGATTGTAGAGTTAACAATATAGCTGAGTTTGGCGGAGAGCAGTACGGAGGAATGGAAGGTGAATACAAACAAGAACTTAGTGGTGGCTACGTATTGGAGAAACCATCCCTGGACGAGTTCGTTGCTGAAGATGACGACGTCTTTGATCAAGTTAATCAGATGAGCTGCAACGGCCAGGTTGGTCAGATAGTTTGTTCGTCTGTGAAACTTGGAGAAATTTCTTACTTCCCGAATTGTTCAAAAAATCAAAGATAGTTAATGACCTTGCAACTCAATCAGTTACCAAAATCGGATGTATTCAAATGGTGTTTGGGCGAATTTTATGATATTCGTCGCTTGTTAAGATTGTGTAGTATTTTTATAATTTTGTGTCTGTTTTATCTGCTTCTCACTTTCGAACTTTAGCTCCAACTCAATTTATATCAATATTAATTTTTTCATCATTTTCTATTCAGTAGTTGTTCGTGAAAATTATTCATAAGTACTTTTAAATGCCTTCCGTTTAAAAATTCTTTTGTTCTACATAAATTGTTCTTATAACAACGGAGGCTGTGTGATCACGGCTGTTACCGTGTGTGTTAGTTGTGACTTCATTGATCAATACCTTCAGAAAGAAACCTCCCTTCTCTGGCGGTCACGTGTTGTCTTATAAAAGCTCTTTACTGCTAGGTACTGCTCACTTTGCCTTCCTTACGTACGACTTGTATTCTGCGCAAATCGAGCGAGGTGTTGAGTCTCGACTCATTCAATGGATCAAATGACTCCTGAAATTTGTGAATGGGCTTAGGTTGAGAGCCCAATGTTTCGTCGTGTGTGGCGGTCCACACGTGAGCCTCACACTGCTCGGTCATAACAAAAGCCTCCCTGCACCTTCAATTCACCCTAAGAAGGAACGTAGAATGACTGATCTGTCTTGTTTCCGAACTTTTCGGTTGCTTCTGAACCGAAAGTAACGCCACCGGTTTTATGCTTTGCGTATTTGCATTACTTTTGCTCAAGAGGGTAATGTTTGATGCTGGTTTCAGGTCAAAGGTGATTTTGAACGAATTGAGAATGATTTTTGGAAGGGTTTAGCTATCTTCATTTTCCGAAGTAGTCAATGTTTAGTATGAACACTTTCAAGCTGGATTTCAAGAGCTGTTGAGGCACCTCGAACATAATAAAACTCGATAATTAAATGGTTCTAAGAGCATTGACTAAATTGTTTACAAAGTTTTAGGTTGAATGCTTTTTTGACGATTTTGTTTCCACAATATTAATGTACTTTTGAATTAGTGTTTGATTTATTGTTTGATGATTTTTTGTCGTAAAAATGTGAATTAATGAAGATCTCTCCTTATGTCGCCATTCGAAAGCTTTTAATTCACTATCCGTAATCAATTCAAATTTCCTTATATTGTAGTAACTTCATTTTCTCTTGTGATAAATCATTTTGTACCCAGTTTTTCATGCATTTCATTTCCCCCTGTAGGGATGTTAACGAAGCCACGGTAGCGATCTTTCGTCACCGCTGTATTTTTGAGCTCAACTCATCGGATCATCAGTATTTACTGAGCTTATGACGATTATCTTAACTGGTGCTCAAGTAGCTTGGCATGCAAAGGTGTTGGGGCTGAAGAATGCGTTAGCGTGGGTGGGAAGATGTTAGGTTAGGCTGGCGGAGGAGGTAGGGCTTGAGTTGGTAGGTAGGTGGTGGTTTTTGTCGTGGTCACTAGGGGCATCACCTTCCTGTCCGTGTGGGTTTAGACTGATCTACCTGTGTACAGGAATGAGTAGGTACGAGTTCGTTCAGGTGCGTTCCTGTATCCTGTAGTCGAAATCGATTCTCGTGTCCGTGCACAATTTCGCTCCATGACGTGCACTTGTCGTTGAGTGTATTGCCGTTGTAGTACCTGTAGTCATTAATTCTGTCATTTCTATAGTCTGTTTCTTATCTCTGTACACGCAAAAAAGCTTGGTATTGTTTTTGCCCGACTCGATAACTTCTTATACTGCAAAAAATAAAATCAATTTTCGATACAATGGAGCCCATTAATTTTTTCCAGTAAAGGGGCACTTTATGGTGGTTTTAGTTTGTCATGATCCAGTGTATTTTGATGTGAAAAATTAATAATTGTACAGTTATATTGAAATGATCGTGGATAGAATGCAATTTTAATTACGAAAGTCAAATTTTTCATTTACCATCGATTAAACTCGTCTTGAAGCGTCACTTGCTCTAGATACTATCGATGAATGATAACGCGAATCTCGAGGTAACAGGGTAATCAAAGTTGTGTTTTGTGTCGCTCAAGTTTTAGCATATACGCATTTTATGAGCACGCTTTAAGCGATAGATTTGCTAGTGGTAGGAGACGTACTGTTTCCTGTACCATGCTAGGAGGAACAGCTTCTCTGTTCCACCTCTCCCTAAATATCTGAACTATTCCGGCTTCTTGTCTGCTTCTGGGTAAGTGTGTTGCGTTTTCGAGCCAACTTCCCCTCGCTGTTTTTACAGGAGCTCAGTGTGCAATTCATGCGGTGTAGGATTGTCAATTTATTTATTGCCAAATTTCAGTGCTTGCTGTTAACAGCACTATTTCCGCCCTGCGCACCAGTTTACTGCGTTCTCGATCTTACCAATTCTTTCTTATGTTCGTTTTACAACCTGAAATATTCTGTTGTTTGCTGTCAATATCTTTATGATGTAGACTCGTCATTTTTATTATCATATATCACTCGTTTATTGGGTGTGCATGCGCATGTCGTTTATTACACCAGGAAGATTCAACTTATTTACTGCTTGTTTATGGCGTTGTTCGCGCTTCCTCTTACCAGTACAGAACATTCGTTTTTGCGGTATTTTTTATAGATTTATGATTTTGCAGGCATTTTTAAAGTCAGTCTAGATTTAAAAAATGAATTACGTTAACATATAACCGATCGATCAAGTGTCGCATATTCGCGTACTGCCTCGTGACTTCCAGTTTGATAAAATCATTAATTCTAGGTTCTAGACAGTCGGTTTGGATGTCGTATTTTGCGTGGTTCTAATCTCAATGTTTTTAAACTTTATTTCGGTATAGCTTATGTTGTCAGTTTTTCAACTTTCGTGTATGGTACGAAACATTGCTCATTTTTCCTGAATATACTTAATCTCCATCATTTTTGAGTGTTAATTTGTGTTTGAATGACTATGAAACTTTTTGAGAACATCGCTTGTCTTTTCTTTTGTTCTTTGAGTCGGTCACGATTGTTTTTTCTCCGAGTGTTCACATGTTTCAATACCGTATTTAGTTGATATCGGACGTGTGGTTTCAGTTGATACATTTTTAGGTGTTTGTTTTATATTGACTTCAGCGTCTTTATTCGTTTCTTTTGTAGGATTTCACATGAAACTGCTGCCATCTGATTTCCAATTAAATCCAACCGAGAAACTCGTTCAAAGAAAAAAGTGAGGACAGAAATTTATTGCATTCTCTGAGGAAGAAATTTGTGTAAAAATAATAGCAAGCTGTGCTTATTAAGCGTTCAGAGACATTGAACGTAAAAAAGAGTAATTATGTAGAAGGAGTGAGTGCACTTATGAATCGGTAGCTGTATCTTTTAAAGCGATATACAGTGACTCCTGAAATGCAGAGGCTTCATGTCTTTCGCTTGACGTCGACTGCGTGTTTCCGCCTAAGTGAGCTTTTCCTTCTCTAGAACACCTAGTGCGCTAGTGTAGATTTATTGGCGAGTTTCAAAATTTTGGCTATGTCATAACTATTGATAATGTTGCTTTTGTTGTGCTGTTTTCACGCCTTGGCTTCATATCTACGTTATTTATTTATTTCGACTGATTTGCTGTCTCAATACTTGTTTCCTACCTGTAGGACATAATCATTTGGGTATCGAAGTGTCAGCTGTGAGGGAGAAACATTCAATTGTTTTCAAACATCTTGTTTACTGAGATTCATCAATTTTGTCAACTCAAGTTTTTTAGTTACGAAGGTACTCTACTACTAATTCTGCACTAGCCTGGAAATTCTCATGTTTCGTCGAGTGTTACTTCGTATTTTTTTATTATTCTTGTTTTCCTAGTTGACTATTATTTGTTTTTTTTTTGTTCCTACATTAGACATCTGGTGGCACGAAGCCGGTCCATTTGGGTAATTTTCTCTAGCTTGCTGCGCGGGTCACAGTCTTTTCTTCTATGTCGGTCATTCGCACCTGCTTACTCACAGGACATTTCTTCACTTTGAATATCACCTATTAATTGTTTCTAATTTCGCGCTGTGTTTACCGTTGTGACTTGTTAAAAAGTAGCTGTAACTAAATGGTTACTAACAATTATTACTCTGATTTCAGGTTGTGTATGATTTTATCGTCATTGTGCTTTTAAGCTTCAATTTTTTTGTTAAAAACTCGAAACTTCATAACTTGAACAAACTGTGAAGAGCTAAAACAGGTGCTACAAAGTTATAACCGTGGAACAATATAGCGAAGGTAAACCGGGTTCACGTTCATGTGTACAGGTAGAGAAAACTTAAGTTTCAGCACACACGCACATAGTTTGCCATTGCACATATGTGGCCGTACTTTAAGGCCTACTTGAGGTTATCCAACAGTTGGAGTGCACAGTCATCCGAGGCTTAAGCCTAAGTCAGTCCCACATTACGCGTTCCTGCCCAATAAAATTTCTTTGTTTTACGGTCTATTCACCAACTGTCCAGTAACCCTTATTAAAATTATCTTATTAGTGGACTTACTCAACCGCTTCATGTATTTTAACGTATGAGCTTGAGAAATCCTTATTAAGGCTTGGTAGTCGATCTGTCACGCATTATCCTTTAGCCTTAGAAGAATATAATCTGATTACGTCTTCCTAGGCACAATTCATGGTAGGCACATTAATCCGCAGAATACATTATAATCTTGAGTACTACGATCTTAATACATCCTACAGGGTATGCTTCAAATTGGACAATGATAGATGCTACAACAATAAATTCTTTTGATTGCTTGGCAAACTACTGAATGTGGGATTTTGTTCGGCCACCCTGGGTGAAATAGCCAGTGGTGCTTGGCGGTAGCTGTGCTGTAGGTCTGTGCCCGGCTTCACACAAACGATTGGCCATCAGTCATGAGCCGCCAGTTGGCAACCCATACCTCAGGCTAGTCGCATAAATTATTCGCTTTCAATTCGTTGAATAATATATAACAATTAATACTTTGTACTATAATCGTGTTACTTTACTGAAGTTAACGCTGCCAGTTGTGTCCAGTTACGTTGTCCATGATCTTGACTTTTCAAGGTTATGCTTTTATATTTCTGATCGTAATTACGCCTCCAACTGGCTTGGAAGATGCGTGTTTTTTCTCTATGAGCATCATTCGCGTAATTTTTTCTGATTCCTGAAGGAGCTAAGCTCGATGCCTTATCGCTGGACGATCTCCAACCTTAAATTTTGGGGCTACGTTCCAGCACCGCTTACATACAGCTAACATGTACAACATCAAACCGATTTTGATGCTACTTTTATAGTAATTTGTTTGCTTATTTCAGGCGATTGCATCATCACAATAAAAGTTACTTGTGATCTATTAGTTATGAGTTATTTTGCATCGTGCTTTGTATTTCCATACGAAAGCACGAGTTAATGAAGGATCTTTTGGACATGCAAGACTTCTGGAAATGACTGCCGCTGTACTACAGACTCCTGCCGACAGATGTCAAGCGAAAGCGAGGCTGCGCCTGCGTAGTTCTTGTTCTTTTTATAGCCCTGAATACTACCTCTTTTTTTATCCAACCCGGTTGCTTGTCATACGCGCGTGATACTTTGATACATTATGTTTCCGTTTCGTTTTAATTGGAATGGGAAGACCAAAAATAATTTTTCCCTCTAAAACGCATATTAAGTTTCACGGGCTTAGGTTTCTATCGTTCAAATTCAACTTTTAAAAAGATGATATGATGTAGATTTTTAACACGAAAAAAATTATAATTCCCAAGTTAAATTTGTTCGCATTCCTCGAGCTTCTCATCATGCCAAATTTTTACTGTCATGTTCTTTTACTTGAATTAATTTAACTTCTTCTTTACCCTTCCTCTTTACCAACTGTTTTGAATTTGAGTACAGCTCGTTCAGAGTTGCTTTTTTAATCATGAAATTATTACGCACATTATGTTGGCGTATGAGTGACTGATTATTGGCAAATTTCTTCCCGTTCGTTAAAATGGCAATTTCGCGCTCGAAACTGGTGTACCTCCGTGTTTTAGCTTTCGTACTGGAAGCATCATAATCCATTTTAGAAGCGATTTTCTTACAAGTAACTAAAATTTCACTTTCGAAAACTACAGAAATGCTAACTATTTGCGCTTGGGAAGGTTTATTAAAGCTTCAGGACTCTAACGTGTCTCAAAAATAGGCTATTTTCTATTTTCAGAGAAAGGATTATTGAAGAATCGAGACCCACCTACTGTGGTAGACGGTAAACGGTACATCGATAGCAGTATTTTATCGTTGGTCTTGTTTTTAAACATGGCGTTTACATGAGTGTTCAACATAAGATTACTTCATTTTCTTCAATTATAGCATAACACTTGAGTTATTTTCTTATCAATTGTTTTATTGTGTCTGCGTCGCAGTTGTATAATAATTTCCTTATCGGCAACTTTAGTTTTTTGTTTTCATGGTCGAACTTCGTGTTGGCCACACTTTTACGTTTTAGTTTTTTCGGTGCATTTAGTTTTCGGTGCGATGTTTTAGCGAAAATTTTGTATTTGTAATGCGTGTTCGGGAAGTTAACCAGGAAAGTTAGGTGATGTGTTAAAACTATCGTTCAATATGAATATGAAAATTACAATTACGGAGTGCAGTTATGGATGGGAAAATAAGAGTTCTTCCCAGGAACGCATCGGCATCAACATCGACATTTACAATGAACACTTTCCTGAAAGAATTTATCGGTGGGAACAGCATTTCAAGCGCTGGCTGTATAAAAGTGATAAGAAACGATATTATCCGGAGAAGCTGTCACTGCTACTCCAGAGGCTGTGTGTTTATATGCTCTCAGCATTTTATTCTTGTGTGTCTACGATGGTATCTCGAGAGCGCTATCTCTCCTTTTGTTGAACACTCAAGTGCTCCGCTACTTCCCTTCTCTGTTTATCTTTCGAGTGCTAGTGTGCTTGCAATAAGAGTTGTGTGGTCGCTTGCGTTGTGTCTTTAGTGTCCAGTCGTATCGCTCTCTAATTTTCTTTGACAATCTTTTGATCATTGAACATGTGACGCTGTTTCACTTCACCTTGCCCCGTTAACCTCACTAAAAAGAAAATAAACGCGCGCTGTTTGATCGATTTTGCTTCTATAGGACGACATTTTGGAATGGTTCCCATGGCTCTGAACGTCCCGGTTCGTGCCCAATTTTCATATGATTGTTTCTAAGTTAAAAATGTAGACTTTTCTATTGTTTGTGTTACGTGCTCAGCCATTTTCAAGTACTTTAATAACAGTGTCCCTCAATATGAAGTGTGATTTGAAGTAACCTCATATGGTACTGTTTGACGTATCGTCGAGTAAGTGTAAATCACATTGGTTTAATTAATTTTCATGTGTAAGAATATAAAATGGTTGCGTTTTATGTTGCCTTTCATTGTTTTCAGCGATAAAATGATCATATTCGCAAGCATAAATTTTTAAGTACTCGAGTTTCCCAGCGATTATTTCTATTACAAGGAGCTGCTGGTGACTAACTATTCAACTATCATTCTTCAAATGGTCACCCGTGCGTATGTACAGCGTGTCCATAAAGTCTCTTATAAAAGTCTCGTAGTCTCAACAGCACCTCTTTCACAAACAGGACCCCTGAAACACAAATACCAAATATGATAAAAACTTAAATAAACACAATACAATAGAACAACTTTGAATAAAATACCTTATCAATTGCATTTGTACTAAATTTTTGAAACTGTAAAAAGACTTTATGGACACCTTGTACATAACATTTGTTACTTGCTAACTTTTTTTTCAGTTATCGAGGTTGTCCATGTTTTACAAAAAATATTTCAAGAGAAATTACTATATATTTCCGTGCAAATATCATAACGCCTTTCGTTATTCTAACTATTACCTTTTTCTTCGTGCAGGAGATGCCTTCGGGAGCAGATCTGGAAATGATCGAGGCGCTGTTAGCGCACATGCAACAGAACCCGGGCTCCGCTGCTGCTGCTGCAGCTGCTGGCCACATGTACGATGACCTGCACGATGACGACGACGACGAAGATTACGAAGATGACGAAGAAGACGATGATGAAGATGACTATTATGCTGGTGCTGCGGACCAACATAGTATTGGAATGTTTCAAAACCCCTACAGCGGTGGTGCCGGAGGAGGTGCTGGTGGAGGAGGTGAAGTGGACGCTGGGGCTGTGTCCCTTTTACAGGGGCTGCTCAGCATGTCTGGCGCTGGAGGTATGGGAGAGATGGGGCTAGCTGGCATGGGGGCGAGTGTCATGGGTGCACCCATGGAGGCTTCTGGAGGTGGGTTTGATATGAACTCTTTCCTACCCAACATGACCGCCAATGTAGGCGCTGCTCTCGCTGGTGCTTTTGGGGCAGCTACGAGTGGAATTATGGATGCAATGCCGAATCCAGGAGATGGAGGAGGGGCTACCATCCACGAATATGATGATGACGATGAGGAAATCACGGAAGGTAGCGGTGTCTCCGAAGATGAAGACGACGAGGATGACAGTGAAGAAGACGACGATGGTCACGTCAACGGTGGTTCACATATGGCTGCTATGGCTGCCATGGGTGGAATGGCCGCCGGTGGAAGTATTGCTGCCATGGCTGCTATGATGGGCCAGGCCTCGAAGCAGCAGCATCAGCAGCAACCGCCATCCATGTACTCGAATCAACCTGGACCTGTTCTGCCTCACTCATCTCCGTACGTTATGAATTCCTCGAACCAGTCCATGTACTCGCCGAACTCCCCTGGCATGCCCTCGTCTTCTCAACCATCGCGGTCTTCTACCCTGGCCGCCGCTGCTGCAGTAGCAACTGCAGCTGCTGTCATGAACATGCCGTCTCCTGCATCCACCCCTTCATCTCTGCCTGTTTCTTGTCCCCCGGCAATTCTGGCACCTCCGATGTCTATCAGCAGTGGTCTCGGAGGAGGGACCATGAGCCGCGTCGATCCTCTGGCTGCATTAGCGATGGGTGGCACTGCCGCCATGGGAGGTGCTGTGCTGGGGAAGGTTGTGAGCACCGTGAGTAACAACACCGGTGGTGGCACGGCTTTAGTGAAGTCTGATCACCTTTCCTCACAAGGGCCGATCTCAGCCCCGGCCATGCACAAAAGTTTGGACGAACTCAACAAGCTGTCCGATAGCATGTCCAATGCTAGAATTTCCGCAAAGCCTATGCCCCTTCTCAACCCTTCGATGCAGGCGGCATTTTCCCACCAACACCTTGCTCAGATGCACAGCGTTGGACCATCACCAATGGGGGTCTATCCTCCACCGTTCATGCTTCAGGGCATGATCCGGCCACCTATCCCCACAAGCTTGCACATGATGCCGCCTCACAGTTCTGCAATGGCTCCTCCCAATCCTACTAACGTGAAGAACAACGATGGCGACAAGACTAGCCTGGACCGTGAGTCTGTGCCATGCTCAGAAACATCTGGAGGTGGCAAGAGCGACACGGAGTCCACTACGAAGAAGACACCTAGTCCAACGCTCGTCGGCCCCGGTCGAGTAAGCCCTGACAGCAGCAGCGGATCATCGTCCAGCGGTAGTGACCGCGGTCACGTCAAAAATGCCACAAGCCTAGCGTCCTTGTCGGATCAACCGAGTGCTACAGAGTCCATGAGGGACTCGGATACAGATCAGGTGGAACAGCAGATGCACCAGCTTCAGAGGAGGCTTCTCCACGAGATGGAGCGCGAGCCCATGAACCGTGGAAACAACGGAGTTCTCATGCCCAATCCTGTGCCCATGCTGATCGAAAATCCCAACTATGGATGGTCTTCTCTTGTAGGCCACGAGAACGCAAAGGACGCACTGAAAAACTTGTTCCAAGGTAGCAAGTTTCCAGAAGTTTTCGACGCGCAAGGATCTTGTCGAGGTGTGCTGCTGTTCGGTCCGTCTGGTGCTGGCAAGACGAGCCTAGCAAGATCCCTAGCCTATGAAGCAGGAGGCGCTCGGCTAATCGCTTGCACTCCAAGTTTCATCATGAGCCGCTCGATGCATCCTCAAGCTGCTGCTGGCCTCATCAGGCAAATGTTCGACAACGCACGTGTGCAAAAGCCCTGTGTCATGTTAATGGACGAAATCGAGATGTTGGCGCTGCCTGAGCTAACAGAAGCAGGCAAGTGGGCCAAAGCTGAACTCATGGCCCAAGTGAGAGGTGAGACTACACTGAAGCCCTACTATCCAGCTAATAGCTCTATCAACGAGCAAGTGATGTTAGTGGCAACCACCTGCAGTCCTTGGGTCCTGCCTGATGAATTACGCAGACTCTTTGCCTACAATATCCACATCAAACTCCCTGCCGAAAAACAGCGAGAAGAGCTCTTCAGGATGTTCCTTAATAATTATGCCAATAACGTCACGCACGATCAGTATAAATGTCTTCTTTCCAAGAGTGAAGGGTGAGTTATTTTTTTTTTCGTTATAGCTCTTGACTTACAAAACTAATATAAATCATAACTTTTTTGAAGTCCTATGAATAATATTTTGAATGAGTTTGATATGTTGATTATATTGATAATATAAATTGAAAATTTTGACGGTTGAGATTTATCTTACATTAGTTTGTTTTAGTATTTTTTGTTAATCACTTCATATTTTCACTAGCTGACGAAGGTCAGATCATGTGGCTGTGCAAGGACAAGCCATTTTGTTGACTCCTGTTATTTATTAGCAAGAGTGCATTTTCCTTCAGAGATAATGTGAAACATGTTTTGTGTACTTACAGGTATTCTGCAGCTGATATTCATACAGTGGTGAGACAGGCTTCCTATAACCCGCCCACGCAACAGTCAATCAACGGAAATAACCAACTTCATCAGAATCATCCACGAGTAGTTACCTATGTGAGTAGTACATGTATTTTTTGTTGTTCATTTTATTTCTGTCTGTGCAAATCTGCTTATTTTGATTCACCTACTCCTTTTTCCGTTTATGCAGTTGTCAGTGTTTCTATTCACCATGTATTTAGACGTTAGGTAGCAATATCAAGTGCCAAAGCTATCGGTTTTTTGCCGCAAGATAATCGGCAGTGGATTCACGAATAGGGTATAAATACTTCTCTGTGACTGAATTATTTATTTTTACTCAGTTTACCAATTATCTATATTTTTACTTGTATCTATCATGAGTGTTCAGAGCTTTTTAGTCTTAGTAATCTTTTGGTAATTTAGATAGCTCAGTGTTTAAATAAGTGCGATGGAAATAATATTTTAGCTCTATTTTTAGTGCCGTAGGACTACTCCATGATCATTACATATCCTGCTTTTTGCAGACGTACAAAGAGTGAAGTTTTAATTTCACATCAAATGCTTTCATATGGGCATTTGCTTACTTCTCATCAGTAAAAATATCTATCGAACGTGACTGCATTTCGATTCAGATCTGTTACTTGCCATCAACCTTTTGCCAACTGACGGTAGCTCCCCCTTCTGTAGTGTTCACAGTATGACAAGTTGACTTAGCTCGCTCCGTGTACACGACGGGTGATGACGATACCCAGAGGTACCGTCAGTTCACAAAGGGTTAAACTAAGAGCAAGAAAGATTATTGTATGCGATAAGTCTGCTCAAACATTCTTGACCTAAATTCAGAAACGTAATGCTACAGGTGTGAAGGCTTCTGTGGTGCGGTGAATTAAGACTTGTAAGTTAATTTTGTTGATGTTTTTGTCTTCAGGATGATCTCGCTTCTGTGATGACGAACTACAGATGTTTATACAAGGCCGAGCATATGAGCTACTATAAGAAATACATCCAAGAAGCTACTCACAGAACAGGTAAACTTCTGAGAAACTATATAAAAATGTTTGTGACTTTCATATTTCCTCATTTCTCAAGTTACTACTCAAATTTGAAATTAAACGGTTTACGTATTTGGCATATTTTGCTCCTGATCTTCTTTTAACCACTAATGGGAAAGAAATTCATGTTGTTGACCTCATTTTACTATTCAATGTTCTTAATATCTCATTTCATTTCTTCTTACAGAGGACATGCGGGAGGAAGACGACAAGAAAGGAAAACCTAAGGGTGTCAAAAAATTAGGCAGGTTTGCCAAATCTTTGGCTGCCGCTGTCATTTCTGTGATAGACTAAAACGTAGTTGCGTTAGAACTTTTTATTATTATTGAGTAATTGACATTGGAATGATTCATCTTTGGACTCTCCTGTAAAACTGCCCCGATTTTTTTTATTGCGATGGTCACAAACGTTCTTCGGATCCTCTTCGACGGCTTCAATTGTCACTCAAGTTTCCTTCCTACTCGAAACAAACAGCTGCAAAAGTAGCCAGCCACTTCATCATGACTGTGAGCAGCTTTCGCTACGCAGCGTCTTCGAAGATAAATTTTTTGTTTCACTCTAAGCGCAGTTTTAGCTCCATTATTACTGAAACGAGTAATTATTTCGTTGTTCTAGTACCTCTTAACTCTGAAAACAGGTTAGTGCTACTACACATTCAAGTTTAGTTTGGCTTCGTAGTGCACTGGAGAAAACTGCTCTGGCTGTGATCTGCTGCCTTGAAAAGGCGCACTGGTTGGATGCAGAAAGAACGTACTGGTGCTGAACCTTTCGAGTGTTACTCTTACACTGTGGTCACATGATATTGTACTTGCAATTGCTTCGCTTTTACTGCTTTGTGCCTTGTAGGCTATTAGTCAGGTGTTCAGATTGATATTTGCACTTTCATTGCCTTTTTGCAATTTCAGTTTTCCCATTAGCTTTGCTTTAACATTACTTCCTGATTTTTGTTGTCTTAAATATAAATTTCTGGAAAGCTATGGGTTGAAAAATTTGGAGACAGAAGATGAATCAGTTTTGTGTTGCATTTAATTTTCGATTAAACGAGTAGAGCGTTAAATAGGAGTTTACCGTAGTGTACAAAAAGTTTTTTATTAGGTCGTACTAAGGTTTTTGTGTCTTGTCATTGCTTATAGGAAGTAGAGAAAGAGGAAGTGTCGTCTAATTGAAGAAAGGCAGCATCATCTGTCGTATTTCAGTTGATAAGTATCCAACCTGATTGTGATTGAGAGTGGAAGAATGTCGAGAACGCGGTGTCGTTTACTCTAACGGGCAATTCGTTATATCTTCTTCGAGTTTCTGCTTTTTGTATAAATCGGTTTATTTGTACAGAGTTAAATACCTGGAACTCGCGGTGCGTGAAGCTTGGAAGGAAGGAATGGAGAATGGCATGTACCCTGCCAACTTAGTCCACATCAGGTCGAACTTTGTTCCTTATTTGATTATATTTACTGGTTTGTCAGTCGCCGTCCATAGAATACGCGCGTGAATTGATAAATACACTTTCCTTGAAGCAATATCCCTTCTTCTGTTGCAATATCTTTCAAGGAATAGTTTTATTGAACTTAAAAAATACTCATCTCTGGTTCAACTTATGTAGAAGTGTAGAAATTAGGACCAGGAGTGTTCTCTTTTTCATTTGTATAAATGGATAATTATTTGTTGACTTTGTTGTGTATTTAAAAGACAATCCTATACCGCCTATTTCCTTGATCACTTGGCACTTGTTTATCTGTAGTCTCGTTCAGCGTTCAAACCTAATCATGGTTGATTTGAAAAAATCATGAGAATTTTAACTTCCTGAAAATAAAATGAATAACGCATGGACTACTTTCTTCTGCACAGTTGCACCTCGCCTCGTGTCTGAATATTTGATGTTATTAAATGCCAATGTTGACTTGAAGCAATTGTGCTCTCATGACTTGGGATCACTTGCTTTTCGAAGCTGATTCTGATTCCAAAATAGGTAGTTGTATTCTTCGAAATGAAGTGTGCATTTCGCTTCGTTTGATCTGAGTTCCGAGTTTTCCATGCAGTAAAATTGGGTTTACCCAAGCGTGTAGAGGGGCTATTTCAGATATCCCGTGTTTCATAAAATTTGGTGTTGAGCATTTTTGAATTTCATTTCTGGATAGATTGAATTCACCGCAGCTCTATGAACTTCATAGAACGAGCTTTAGCTGGTGCGTCCCGTGTTGGTGGTGGGACGCTGTGTGACGGCCACCCTCCCCTCCCCTTCCCTCCTTTGTACAAAGATTCCTTGAAAGAATATCACTTACTTGTATCAATGTACTTTTACTATTACTTCTACTCTACTATTACTATTACCCCTACTGCTGCTGCCGCTGCTACTCTTACTAATAGTATCTATTAACTTGTTGCCTTCTTTTTCGTGGACCATGAATTTCTGGCTCTTCGCTTTTCGTGCACTGGGGTGGGTGGTTAGGCGCTTATCCTATTTTTCGATTTTAGTTGTTAAGGTTATCGTGCCTTTGATCCACGAGTCACACGTCTCAATTTATTTCCCTTCTTCATGAACTCGGTTCGATGTTTTCAGTGACTTATTTGTGAATACTCTTTGGTTCGTACTTTAAAGTGAAAATGATTGGGTGGATTTTGGGTGTCTGACCGAGGTTCAACGGCACGGGAGTTTTACGTTAAGGTACATTGAACATTTACTTTAGAAACTGGCTTGAGTTTATCGTACGTATGCATCGAGTCTTTTATTTGTCTTTCAAGTTTTTGTTTCTATATCATAATGTGTTATTACGTAAGGAGCTGCTTCTGCTAAGCGTCATGTTTTCCAGAATAAAAATAGGAGGTACATTTTGTGCTTTTTGTCGTCTTATCGAACATTTGTGTGTATTCATGCTGAACCCTGCTTTAGTGAGGACTTCGATACGTCTAAAGTGAAAGTTCAGATTTACTTCACCAAACGCACCAAGACAGCGCTGGGATGAGCAAGCGTCAAGCCTGTTCCGCAGATGAAGTCGGAAGTTAGGCGTGATTACCGTGATTTTTATTACGCCTACGGTAATGTTTTTTGAGTGCGTAAAGTGTTTTCCATTAAATTGTGCCCGAAAAAGAAACTTGACCAGTGAGTGCACAGAAACTGATGGTGTGCAATCGTGATAGTGCTGTGACTGTTGCTATTGAAAAAATTGCGATGTACACCCGCCCTGTGGTGCTTTGAACTGATGTCACGCCTGTGCTTCCAACCAGCGTTTGATTTTTCTTGTGATTCGGTGTTATTGTAATTTTTTTTGTTCATTAGTGTGGCGTCATCTGGCAGCTGTGGCAGAGTATATCTTAAGAAACGCTTTTAATTTTTGGTTGTAAATAAGGATTCATGTTCTGCTTATTTGTTTCTTTGCAGAAATGTGCTTTATCTGCGTGTGTTCGTTTTTTCTTGGGTCGCACGGATCCAGGGGTTTCTGTCACAATTATCAGCTTTCTAGCTTTTAGATTATGTTATTTTGGCTTCAGTGAGTGCCTTATTCGTTCAGGTCTTCTAGAAGAGCGTGTGGAACGTTATTGTCGTCGAGGTCCGTAGTGGAAGACCTTCGACCCCGCCATTTTTCTAACAGATGTTACATGAGACAACTTTTTCTACGTATGAAGCTTTTTCTTACTCAATTTTTGTAATGTTCTCGATTACTCGGCGAAATCCTTTTTTTGCTCCAGAAGACAGCTTGACTCGAGTTTATAATATCATAATTTGTATGTATGCGTGATTGATCGATCTTCATTAACTCACCTGGATCTCAAAATAGAAGCAGAGCGATGTAGTAAGATTCTTGTTCGTAATTATGAACTGTAGCTCGTCGTCTTGATAGTGAGCCCGGCAGTTTGTGTAGCTGTTGTTTGTAAAAATCAAAGTGCAATTTTCAAGTTGTCTTTTCAACATGATAGTGTGGAGTTAGTGGCTAGATTGGCTTACATCTTTCTATTTTTTCTGTGTCCGGCGTCAGTTGTGCGCAGAAAAAGAAATGCGTCTTCCACTTGGCAATGAAAGACCTCTCAGCGGACAGCCTACCCTACGCTACTGCAAACTATTATTTAGTTCGACGTTATTTGTTTTTAAGCGAAAAGACTGCAACTGCGTGATCACATTGATTGCCAGTTTGGAGTTTCAAAAACGTCCCCTTTTACTTCCTTACATTATTGATATGATGCTGGCGACCATATATATATATATACATATATATAGATATATGCGAAGACTTGGCATTGGTGCTATGCTTGATTTTTACGAAACTACTTTTGGTCGTGATCCTCGATTTCAGGAGTCGTGGAAAAATACAAATCATATCAAATCCATTTTGTTAGTTTATAAAGATCCTAATGCGTGAAATTCGTTGACATTTTTTTTAGGAGTGGGAGGGAGGAGCACTCAACACCGTTCATTTCGTTTCACATCAAATTGTTTGATCAATCTAACTGTGCTCGTAATGTTAAAAAATAGAAAACCTACGTTTTCTTTCAATGTTGATTGCACATCCATGTGTGAAGTTTTAGTTTCAACAGGGTTTTGTTCGTTGTGAACCACGAGAGGCTGTTACTTGTGTCATCGTCTAAGTTGTCTCCTGACATGCAGAGATGTTCACCCCTCCCTCCTCCTCTCACTGGTGCTCCATTATCCAGCACTCGTGAGCCTGTACAGTCTAATGTTTGCTTGCCTCCGCTTAATGCGCTGTAGGGAGGAATGGAAGCTTTGGGCAGACTCAAACACTGGTTAATATTTAGCAACAAACTTTCTCTTATATTGCTTAGAAAAGCCCTTCATCTGAGGAGCTACAGTTATTCTTGTTGTTCTTATCGTGGGAGGCGTTCGTCAACTGGTTCCGCTACTCGCTTTTTCCGCCTTTGGGTCATGAATATATTTAAAAATTGGTGACACAGTAACTACCAAGTGAAACCTATTTTAAAGTGATTTTTTTAGCTTCTGTCAAAATAAATATTAAAGATTATTACTCTCTTTGTGGCTGCCTTTGGATTCCTGAAATTAAGTTTTTTTTGGAATAGATTCCTGTACCTCTCGAATTATCTCTTATGATTCTGACGTTCAAAAAACGTGTCTTCACCCTCCACTACCCTATGAATTCCTATCAGAATAAGGCGTTACCATTTCAATCTCATTCCTGTGAATCATCACGTGCCCGGAAGTTCACATGGCTTCGGAAGTTCAGTTCAAGAAACCGTACGAGCTTCTGAGGGTACCTGATATAAAACCTTTGTTCTTTTGGACTGAGAAATACGACTATGTTCATTGCCTTCTTCAGGTGCCCGACTGCATGGGGGTTGAGCGAGCGAGAACCAGGTGACTGCCCAGCGCTTGCTTACAGAGTTTCAGCTTTTCTAAATAGTTTGACCACTTGCAATTTCTTGGTCGACCTGCCATAAGTTCACTGGGCTTGCAATGCAATTGTTTTCTCATTCCAGAACGTCCCTCAACAAACGATAGCTAAAATATCGAAGTTTTCTTTACGTTTTATCATTGATTAGTGGAGGCACTCAGTCGTTCACATTAATGTTAATTTGAATGGGATCTCAAACGTTAAGTAATATTATTCTGATTATTCATTCTTTTCGTTAAGTTAGAAAGGTCTTTTCATTTTGTTGTTCATTTCGCTATGATCATCGTATTATCTTTGCCGTTATTTGTAACATAGCGTCAGCATTGCCTAAATTTGTACAAAAAGTTTCTATATCTCTTATTGCTATTATTATTGCTATTATTTGCTACCATTGCTGCTACTATTGTAGCAAAGGAAAACTAAAAATAAAACCCAACAAAATAACGTTTTTCATTTATTCTTTTTGAGCATGATACTGTGAATGTATTGGTAAACTTGACTTATGCACACACTTTTCCTAAAAGCTCATTGAAGGATCTTCAGTAATTATACCACATATCGACGGTTCATCAGATTCATGAGCTTGAGGAATAATCATGCAAGGTAAATGTATGCATTTTCGGTACCGCAATATGGCTTGATTTTATGTCCCGGCTCTCATTAAATTGTTTCCTCTACAAGGTTCAAGTTTGAATGAAAGGTTGCACCAGTGAGAGGCATATGAAAATTGGTAGGGAACTGACATAAGAAAAGTGAACCTTAAAATGGTAAATAGTAATTTTTATCTCCGTAGCAATAGCAGCGTAATAGGAATACAATTTTAATTCGGAGTACACGTCAAATGAACTTAATTCATGAGCTACAAACAACCAATGATCTTATTCAACATTTCCACAAATAGTACTCAATGCTCGATGGTGTTTACCTTACATACCAGCAATGAACCACGATCCCTGTGGACACGTGTATACCACGAAGCTCATGATCGTGAGAAAAAATACTTTAGGAAACTGCTTCCTAATGAAATTAAGTCTACAAGTATTACTGCTGGATCTTCAGTAGGTCGTAAAGACGAGTAATGTTACCAGGCCAAGCAACACAAAAGATTGAGTCATCTCAGAGAAATTAATTTATTGGTAGTAGTTTGGTGAAAATTGTCAAAGCCGAAATGCACGATTCGGTGGCGTATATTCTTAGATGCGCTTTAACTGGGCACAAAGTTGAACTACGTACAAAGATAGCTTTCGAGGAAAGAGAGATTGGCGACGAATTTGATTCATTTTGCGAAATCACTGCTGATTAATTAACTAATAGACGTTTGACCCCACAAATGGTACGTGATTCCTTTACTCCTGGCAACTCATTTCGAAAATAACTTCGTCCGCTAATGTGCAAGATTATATGTTTGCAATTAAGCTTCCACACAATACTACAATCAAAATAGAACAATAAAGTAAATCATACGAGTTCCTTTGGTCATATGTGAGAATGAGACATCATAGTCAGCAATACATAATTATACTTTTTTAGCTGCTAAGTCCTCTTAGTTAAAGGCGGCATTTATGTATTGTGTTTCAGATGGCATCAGGTTCGTTGAGTTCATTTTATGGCACCAAAAAGGATAAGCGCATATTTTTTTTAAATCATAACGTATTACACCAAACTGGAAATAACTTATATCGAAAATACAACAGGGCAACCGAAAGTGAAACGAAAAAAAGGATGATCGAGAAAAACCTCTTAACCATGAACGAGCTCTTAACTATGAAAGAGAAAGAGCTGTTAACCCTTTCGATCCTGTTGGGGACATACATGTCCCAACAGAGAGCAAAAGCCGAATCGAAAGGGTTAACCAAAAGCCTGATCTTATAGTCTCGCGACTTGAGTTTCCACCGTTGGACACATCTATAAGGCTAATACAAAAACCGATCCCGCCCACAGGCGGAAATTTAACCAATCATCAATTCGCACGATGATGTGATATTCCAAACACAAAACATACCTTATTACAATTTATAAGCCACTTTTTTACACGCCATCTTTTTACATGAAGTATTGTGTTATCAAGCTGATCGCACCAAACTCGACGTGGAACACGTATAAGTAGAAGTAAAAGAATAAATAAGTGTGGGTCAAACAATTGAACAGCAAAATTGGCACAGAAAAAGTAATTGAATTGCAAGCTACAAAATTTGAATTCTGCTCCCTGCCGGATGCCGGGGATAAAATGAATTATACGAGTATGTTAATGAAATAAAGGGGTGGAGAGGAGTAGTGCTCAAATCTCAATACTCTGGCTCGGCTTTGACTTGCAATTACGTTTAGTAATCGACTACTTATTTTCCTGGAATAATACAGGACATTCATTAGAAAAGTGTAGATGATTTTCTTATACTGAAAGACGAACATTTCGAAGATCATTGCAATTTGCGATTCACTCTGCAACTTACGCTGTACAAGAAATAAGTTGCATTATTTCAGAAAGAACTTCCATTCGCACGATATTCCACATTCAACTTGACAAGATGATGATACAATGCCTACTTTTATGGAGGACTAATCAGAGCAACATTGGGCAGGAGAATAATCTAATGTAAGCATATAAAATAGAAAATGGAGAAGAATTAAGGAATTAAGGATATTCGTATTCTTTAGGGAAAATATTTAGCCACACCCTTTATGTTCAGTGAAGAGTTGAACAGTTACGTACGCAAAATTTAAATAAATATTCCGCCTAATTAGGGATCATTATCACACATTGTGAGGTTTGCTTCCATTTATGAAAAGAAATATCAAAAACGTGGTCTTCGTCCATCCTTCTTGCCGTCGGAATATCGTCGAGGCATGCCTACCCTCCTCCCCCTCATCATGAACACAGCTCCCCACCAACCACTTCCGCTCCCAAAACCCGAGTTAAAAGGTCTTGATTTTTTCGTGTTTCTTGCCTTTGAGGCTCTACTACCACTACAAAAGTGACTTGTTTTTAATTATA
>VCRD01000528.1:187168-209455 GCA_006783055.1 Trinorchestia longiramus
TTTTCATTAAAATTTTGACCCCGAAAGTTACAAAGGAAGGAATACAATGCATACATAATGAAATACCATTCCTACAGTCAAAATGAGATATGTAAATCTATGAAGGAATGGAGGCTTGTTTTTCTTGACCAGATGTCGGAAAAATGGAGTCAATTGATGGTAAAATTAACGGTATAAAATACAAAAAATAAATTTTCTCGTTCGCTGAATTTGAAACCAGGATGACTTTTCCAGCGAGTTAAATGATCCGAAACACACCGCAAAATTAAGGAATTGGTTTATTGAAAACAGGATTGAGGTTTTGGATTGGTCTAGCCAATTCCTACGCCTGAATCCAATCGAAAATTCGTGGAGAGAACTCAAGTGAAGCATAATTAAAAGAACTACTACTAACTTAAGCAACTTGAAGGATTCGTGCAAAGAAGAATGGTATAAAATCAGCTCAAGCATTTGAGACAATTTGTATACATAAAAAGGTATTGAAGTTATTGGTAATATCGGTTATGCTACAAAATACTCGCAGCCTATTTAGGATACATATCCGTAACTTTAGCGTTGCACTTTTTTAACTCAGGATATAATAACAGACAACCGCATTCAATTCATTTCTCAATACTTTTTAAGTACTGTAAATCAACCACAGACTCCTAAGATATTGTAATTCATTCTGCCGTCTTAAGCTAGGGACACATGGTTTTCTGCTATCATTTTCAAAGAGGAAGAGTCAAGAGGCCTCAACCACGTCCAGCTCAACAAAAAGCGAAAATTCAACATAGAGAAACAGATTCGTTGATGTTGAGAGTAAGCAGGCTGTTTACACTACGGAACATCAGAAAATTTTACGTCTGCAATTCACATCTACTGGTGGTAAATACTGATGGCAAATAGAGGATAAAAATATTAGTGTTACACATGAAAAGCAATAGAACGTCATTTCGGAAAAAACACTTCACTCTTGAGTATACAAATACACGGTCGAGCTTCGTGAAAAAGAAACACGCTGAAATTTTCCCATTTTCTTATTCCAGATTCGGTAGGGTGTGCATTAATTGTCTTGTCCAGCGCAAAGCAGCAACCTCCTTATAAAAAAGAAGTAACAACGACCCTTTAAGGGTAGCTACTTCAGGCCTTTAAGGGTAGTTACTTAGTCAACACTATCAAACGCCAGAGGTTTGCATATTGGTAGAGAAACTACATTACATCGCAGCGTGAAACTTTGAAACTATGTCTTGTTTACAGAAAATAAATCAATGAGCTGATATGTTTTTTTTTCAAACCGTAGCATTTTCGACTCGACATTTCAGCAACTCCATTATCCATCATCATTAATCTGCAAATTAGCACGACGAGGTAATTCACCAAAGTTTAGAAACCACTTCCTGGACGTAAAACTCGAGCGCGATTCTACGATGAGAGCAGTCAGGAAAAGGGCTTGAACGTACGAGTAAAAACTGAAAAAAGCTGCTGTCATTGAATCCCATGTGAGGGCTACAAGAAAACAAACTTGCGTAGTTTTGAGATGGAAGTGACGATTCTGAGTTGAGTGCCCTCGTTTAGTTTGCAAATTACAAATTGAATAGATAAAGATTGTATTATACGAGGGACACCATTGAGTAGCAAAAGCAGCTCTAGTAGAAGTAGGCCGGGTTAGTGCGTAGTTTCGAGGTCGAATGCCGACGGTTCTTTCCACAGCAGTTGGTCTTGAGTCCGTCCGCTGCGTTAGCGACGCCTAGAGCATTCCCGGGGGAGGGGGCAATCCAGTGGGTGACCCGCATGACCCACGCTTCCGGCAGGTGGAGAGGCAACTTACAGCAGCCACTGAGCTGCTGACCGTAGCAGATCTCCACTAATCTGGTCCACACCATCTGCTGGAGCTGCAAAATTTTCGTTTTATTGGTTCTGGAAGCATTGACTGAGAATTTGTTCAGCGAACGTAGACTCCGCACATTTACTTAGCCCTAATATCATGATACTTAGAAGTTTTCCTACAATAGAAACATCGATGGAAATAATACAATAAAAATGATTAAAGAAATTTAATATGTACCGATACACGCACGTTAACATTGACCAATGGATACCTACGACCGGTTGAAGCTATATATTTGGATATATATTTCTGCGCTGTGGTTGTGTACCGTAGTTTATATATATATATATATATATATATATATATATATATATATATATATATATATATATATATATACACACACAGTAGCATTCAAAATTAAAGAACAAATGCTAAAACTTTCAAATCTTCAAAAAAGGAATCAATTTTTTTTTTAAATTTTCACGGAATGTATGTATGGTATACTTTAACTATTTTTAAAATTTTCATGCTGCCCACATAATGCTACTATAGTTAATTAACATTCCTTTTTGAGTGCCAAAAATTAAAGAACAATATTTCAAACATGTATGAAAATTTGGAAATCACTTTCATAATAGGAGAAAACAAAGATATATACTGCTTGTCAATGCAACATTTGTAACCATGCCAAAATGAATCCAAGTTGATGCAACTCATAAAGCAGAAATTGTGATATAACGGTAAGAAAATAATACAAATTCAACAAATTGCTAAACAGACCAGTCGTTCTAGAAATGTTTTGAGCCAAATTCCGAAATTGATAAGCTAACTAATACAGGGTGTCTCAAAAAACTGTACTCACACTTTAACTGTCAATAACATGCTGTATTTTTTGTGTTGCAGGCCTTTTTTGTTTTGAGCATTTGCGAACATGATTTTTCAATTACATTTGTCTTCTGTATTCGAAGATGTTCCATTTTACTCTATGTTCATATATAAAGATTTTCTCGTCATTCAAAGTGCGAGTACATTTTTTTGAGACATTCTGTATGTAGAAAAGACACTGGGTAGATCAAGGAAAACCAGTAAGAGAGGACAGGGTTATGCAATTCTTAGCACTAAAATACCGTTTTTGAACTGTGGTAAATTTTTTAGTAAAATGAAAGGTGGAGTAAATGTTTCTTGACAAACTATGTCCAGGCGATTGCATAAGATAGGCCTTTTTGCAAGATCTCCTAAAAACAGCTGATAAGTAAAAGGAATCAGACAGCACAAATGACATTTGCAGAGAAACATGCCAGTTGGTCAGAAGACGATTGGAACAAAGTATTTCTCAGTGATGAATCTAAACAATGTATTTGGCAGCGATGGCAAACAGTTTATACGAAGATGTGAATGTTTGAAATTAAACTGTAAAATTTGGTGGGGAAGCATGATGGCTTTCGATATATCAGACCAGAACACATCACCTCTTGTGCATTAAAACACTAGACTCAACACTGTTGTTTACAAGATTGTGTTAGAACAACATGTTGTGTTATTATGCTGAATTCTGGAATTGATACTCCTATTTTTATGCAAGATAATGCTCTCTGCCACAAGGCAAAGCTTGTTATGGACTACCCTAAGGAGGTTAGGAGGTGTACTTGCTACCAAGTAGAGGTTATGGACTGGCAACTTCAGAGTCGCGACATGAATGCAATAAGAAATATATGGACGAATCTAGGACAAAACGTTATGACGAGAAATCCAACAACAGTGGAAGATTTGTGGCTAAAATTACAACAGAAATGGGCCAAGATTACAGTTGCCAAACGTCAAGACTTGCTAAAATTCTACGTTTGTAGACAGGCTGCAGTAATAGACAACAAAGGTAGCAGAAATCAACATCAAGAAAACCACGTGTGATCTGTTTTGTAATTATGTTTAAGTAAAAACTTTTTTGTTCCTTAATTTGACACTGAAAACGCAATAAAATGTTGAATAACTATGTTAGTATTTTTTAGGTAACCTGGTCATTTAAAAAATAATTCAGGTAAGTCTACATTGAGGGATAATTTAAAAATAAATTTATTAACATTTTGTTATGATTTGAAAATTTCAATATCATATTTGTTCCTTAATTTTGACAACGCTGTGTGTGTATGTGTGTGAGTACCGAGAATCGTATAACTATGGTGTATCAAATGACATGATAGTTGAGTACCACGAGTTATGCAATAACTGTGCATTAAGAGTCGCACAAGTATTATTACGCACCACACCTTATATTGATGAAACCGAAAAGTTATATCTATGTGCAACGTGAGTATACAACTCTTGTTTAGCTAAAATCATATAATAATTACGTAATGTTTCTGCCAACTATTACATAAAAATTGAAGATCGAGAGTACGACTATGACTTATCCTTGTTTACTCCTGTTGCCCGCATGTGATTGAGGTTCTTGGAGGTGACTGAAGTGTCTGTGCGTGATTAAGGTGCCCAAATATGATTTATACTTTAACTTCAGACGGCATGGGGTTTGAGTTGCAGCCCAGGAATGGTCCAAACGGCTTCTTCCCGTTGCCGTATTCTATATATATGATACAATAATTCACTGCAGTCTTTACTTGACATGATTTTTAGTTTGAAGTTCCTTTAAATAAATAAATTTGCATGACAAATGATTAAACTACCTAATTTTGAACGAATAAACATTTCAGCACGGAAAAAATATTTTCCAGATCAGAATTTTTTTGTCCTTGGCGAATAACCGATGACAATTACGAAAAACAATGTTTTCACGTGGTGCTTTGCAAACATGAAACAATCCTTGACGAGAGCATGAGAATAATGGAATGATATTTAAAGCATTCGTGTAGAATGAATAATTTAAAACCCGATATGAAATAATTTAGAAAATGAAACATCTGCTGAGTAATCACCACTGATAAATAACCACTCATGTTTCAAAGAACTGTGATGTATGATGACGTACGATAGAATGGCGTGTAAGAAGAACCAACATTAAAAATGCAAAAGGCGTGAAGATTACCAATTAACAACAAAACGTATTTCGAACTGAAACGATAGAAAGAAATGTGGAAAAATTAAACCGACAATTCAGGCACTTGTAGGTTTCCCATTTGAATGCTAAAATCTAGGACCTCATTTCTAGCTCATTGACATGGTTTACATGAGCCTGACACTAGAGAGCTTTATGGCAGACGATAGGCTTGACAACGAAACTGAACGGGCAAACGCACCACCCGCACTCGGATTTCGGTCATGGCCTGAGTTTATATAACGGAAGTTTTTGTTATGTCCACAAACGCTTACAACACTCATCATTAAACAGGGATTGTGTTGCCACGTTGGCTGAATGCTTAGTCCATGCATGACGACCAGAGTTTCAGGGGTGGAGGGGTCTGCACTAAATTGTATTTATAATGCTAAAATAAGGGGAGAGAACTCGAAACCGCCCAAGAAAATCAACTTTAAAAGATATAGAGTTAAGGTCACTGGTTGCAAGAGATTACAATTTGATGATCATGTAAATTTAAACTTATTTATGTTATGGGGATTAGGTTATAGTTTATTTAATTAATTTCGGTAGACCTGTGATGTCCATTTATACTGAAGGAGATAATTTCCCTAAAATCCTGATCAACGATTAAATTCCCAAGTACCTCATATACAAGAGTGGAGAAATATATTCAAAATATTAAATCTAAATATCATACGAGAGTATAATTAGGTAAGAACACGTTTTTCAGTCCGAGCTTTATAGGATTGTGGCGGTGTAATAGTAGAACTGTTACAATGTGTAGTACCTTGATACTACGCGTACTGCCATGATACAACGCGTACTGCCATGATACAACGCGTACTACCATGATACAACGCGTACTACCATGATACAACGCGTACTACCCTGATACAACGTATTATCATGATACAATGCTGATCACAATAATACAACGCGTATCAAAAATACATCTGTCACAATAACACAACGTGTATCACGATAATACAACGCGTATCACGATAATATACAGCGTATCACGATAATATATAGCGTATTACGATAATACAACGCGTATCACAATAATACAACGCGTATCACAATAATACAACTCGCATCACGATAATACAACGCGTATCACAACACAACGCGGATCACAACAATACATCTCATACTAACACGGCATTACGCGTGTATTCGCACAAATAATTTGAGTTCACTACATAGTTAAAGCGATTATACTATTACAATATTAATAATCTGAAATACTTAGTATTTAGCTTTTATAACATGATTGATCCTATAATAGTAACATTTTCGATCCTCATGAAATGTTACAATAGTCTCAAAATAGACTAATTTAGGAATGCAGCTATTATTCAGATCTGATTAGGGTACAAAAATTATATGCTTTTGTGCTAGGGTTACATGAAAAAATGTTTAATTATAAACTTCACACTTACAAGGTACGTGTGAGGCTACCAGCACTATACTGGCATGAAATGGGGTTGCCTGTGACTATAGTATTCCACACGTAAGACTTAATAATATAGTCTACTTGATAATTCCACGATCATGGAATTTAAGACTATACGCTCACACAAAAGCTGACAATATCAGTGCAGTGCGACTATGTTTGCTACTGTGTCAAATAGTATGTGTATGTATGGTTGTTGTGCGTTTGCGTGACTGAAATGCTTGTAAGTGATTAAGGTGTGCGCAAGTAGCAGAAACATCTATACATAATTGAGGTGCTTGTGCGTGATGGCTTTATGTTAGACGGCATGGGACTTATGTAGCAACCCAAGAATGGAAATAGTTCTGAATAGTTGACGGAGTTATGCCGGCCGCATGCAGAGGCACAGGCACGACTAACAGGTCTCAACTAACGGCACGTTCTACCAGCTGCCACACGACGCGTGGGGGTCAATATACATACATGGGAACGTTTATGAATTAACACCGAGACGTTCATGTAAACCTGATGAGGAAATCCGGCTGAATAGTGGAGCTCATGTATGCAGTACTGTCTTCTACTCAAGCTGAGCCAGTGAAAACCGCGCTAAACCACAAATAACCATTAATTTGAGCACGTTTTAGTGTATTAAAAACAGTCATAAAAGTTATAGGGTTTTGTTTTCTAATGAATTTGATATTGAAATAATACAAATCATACAATGTTTGTACACTCAATAAATCAAACGCGTAATACTAGAAATAAAGCAAATTTAGATTCGCTCGTAGACTGCTCAACCTCATTAAAGTTTCCACAGCCAAATCATACCTTATTGTAAATATCATTGACTGCCATGCATATCGTGCACGTGTAACAGGATATGTAATCTGTTGAATCTCTTAATTGAACAGAAAAATTAGCATTAGTGATTTAGATAATGGCACAGAGTTAGTGACATGCTTATTCTTATTGTGTAAGAAAAACTACATCTAACTGCTTGGAAGAGAATAAATGATGAAATAATGCGTATGTCAAGCAAAAGATGAAAACTCGCGTTATTAAAACAGAACAAAATTTTCGGGCAAACTGAACGCTGTCAGACACGTCACATGGTTACAGACACTCTTATCAACTGTCATCAGTATCAGCTATCCGTTATCAGTCTAAAGACGCCACTTCTTGTAAGAGTTTCAAACAAATATGAAGTGTTGTAAAAATGCCAACCTGATCATGTAAGGAGTGTTTCTTAGCTGAACAAAACATGAAGTTGCTCTGAGCAAACCCACAACTATAATCGTGAACTTCTCAGAAGTGAAGTTTATGACTATTCTTTTACCTCGTTCTTGGCAGACTAGTTTCCTTATCTCTCAGTAAAAGCGAAGAGAACAAGGTAAGAAATAAGAAGGGCACAACTAGGCTTATTGGGTTACTTTCAGAAGTGTCATCTTGAAGGAAGAATTGATAAGAGACTCGCTCGCCTTACTCCTTACCACCGCGCCACTCAGGTGACTCGACAGCCAAAATCACTTCTTTTTGTTTCTCTTGTAACGTTGGTTTTATGTAATTCAAGCATTTTAATGTGAAGATTTTCATCTTTCCAACTGCAGATAACAGCTCCAGATGAGTATTTAGGAGATGATCAAAAATTAATCCCTCTGTAAACTAGAATAGCACAGTTTACGTACAATGCTACCAACGCCTTTGTGGACTTTCGACTACGTCTCATAATCTAACATAATCTCATGATCTAATATAATCTATAGCAAATGAATGGTAACTAATCTTCCCTCTGTAAAGTTCCATCATGTTCAAGAGATCACAAACGGCTCCGTGATTTCACTGTCAGTAGTTCCGCCAATTTTATTATCATTTTGTGATACGAAACAATCTCTATTTGAAGAAGAGAATTTATCAAGTAATATTTAACAAAGACTTGATGAGAGGGCTGAGATCAGAAATACATACACTGTATTAGCCTACCCATTGGTGCTATCCCGTTGCATTCGGCATAGAGTAAACATCTAGTCATTTTTCCGACTTCAAAATGCTTGGATTTATGAGTGGAATAACGTTGAAAGTTAACAAACAAACAAACATCCTCGTACAAGAGATTGACGCATCGGCCATACTCACAAATGAGGAATTAAAAAAATTTATCCATCAAGGTCTACTTATGACAAACGTACCTAACACTGCTGCAACAAGAATTGCTGCTTTTACAACTTATAATTAGAACGCCAATTCCCTAAGGTATGTCTTAGGTTGTATGATGTCATTGCAGTTTGATCTAGAGATAATGGTATTAAAATATTAATTCTTAAAAATATTTAATCGCTATATTCAATTAAAACCAGGGTGGCAACGATACGCCATAAATTGGGCATTCATCTTTAATGCTTCAAATGTTCAAATACCAGAGGCACTCCTAACACGAAAAAATGAAGTAACATAGCGTTTCGTATTTCAGTAGCCCTATATAGATTCACAAGTACAAGTAAAGAGCTCTGAATGAGAAGAGGCTCTTTAATGCGCATAAAAACCCAGTTTGTGTTACTCATTTGTGCCCTCATACGCCAGCATTTCAAAACGATGCATTGAGAATATTCGAGATTTAAACCCAATGAAACTTTACTAGAAACAACGACTATAAAACGCCTAACAAATTATATTATAAAGCAATAAGACTGAGACAACGCTGGAACAGATGTAGGATGAAAGAACACAAGAGAAATACTCAATAAAACACGATATAAATTAATTTTTAGAGGCGTGTATACCATTTAATTATGAGGCTCATTGATTGTTCAGTTACTATATCGTGTCTTGGAACGAATTCTATATCCAAGATCGAATACATTTGATTTCAAAATTTAGGGCAAGGTGGCGTTGAATCGCAGCATTGCAACGCGTAAAAAAAGTACTAAACCTACAAGATTATGCTACCGCAAGCAAACTCAAGCACAACCATTGAAGCGTGAAACCCCGATCAGACTAAGGACATCTACATAGCGCTTAGTTAGACTCAGGATTGTCGTGGTACAACGTGCACCCAGAAGCCAAAACGCGAAGGCTGAATCGGTGCATAAAGCGGACAAGAAATCTTCGTCCAGCGACAGCCTGAAGCTCCTGCACGCAAACGCTCATCAGCACAGCCACCGTAAAGGATTTTTTTCTGCATTGCATGTACTTGTATTATACTGAACGTCAAGTCGCCCACTGAGCCTGCTTTGTGGATTACGTTCGATATCGAGCTTCGCCTAGCCTTTCTTAAGGCGATATGTCGACCCTCTTCACATGAATACGCCTGTCGCATTCACCACTGTTTCGTAATCCTGGAAATATGCAGGACGGGCCTACATGGTCGGGGATGTGACGCTCGAAGCAGTTTCGGGATCTCAATTTAACGACGCACATATGTCAAACGCGGCTAAAACGCAACTATAAATAGTGCTTCAATGTACGTTACTAAAGTCTTTATTGTGCTACCACTACCCTGTCGGACACTCCTTCCTTGCTCCTCCAGACACTCACACTGAGTAATTACAAAAAGAGGTCCAGCCAGTTCGAGAAAGATATTCAAGTTGGCTTAAGACTAAGAGACTCAGGGGGCTAGAGCATGATGGCTTAAAAAAAGATCTTGCTAAAGCCATCAGGATGCACAATCGTATTCCCGCTCGCTCACTTCCTTCCCGTCGACAAATTTTAAAAAAAGGACTGCCTGATTACCGTATTACTCTGCTATGACGATCTCAGTACAGGGGATGTCAAAACTTTTCGTCAGATTGTTCCAACCCAAAGATGCGTCTACAGTTATTATACGTGTCATTGGCTACTTCAGAGCGTTACCATTTAGCAAACGGTCGGGGCCTCCTAACAGTAAAGAAGCAGGGAAGAAATGCATACATTTTTCCGAAGTGCTGAGAACGGGACCTCTTTAGGTGAGTTCGGCAAGAAATACGAACTACGACAATCAGACTCAACGCTATCCTCCTCTATTTGCTAAGGAATATAGGCTAAAGCGGATGGACACGCTGTGTAAGAAGGACCAAGAGGAATTTGCTAAGTAAGTATTCTATTGATAGTTGTAGGTGACGCTGCTTATTCCAAGAGCAGGAAAGGCCCTTAAAATTACAGATGATACTTCCTACAAGAACTACGTGAACTAAAATAAGTTTGTTTTACATCAGAAATATGATGCGCATTTATTTCGAATTACGAAAATAAATAGTTTCTAGACCTTGAAAAACAATTCAGTTTTCCTGCTTTCGAAATATAAAAAAGACAATCAGAAAAAGAGTAAACTCAAATGCTTTAAGCATCGTGAATCACTGTTTCGCAGTAATAAATGCTTCACTTAATGCTCTTTTCTTTAAAAGGCTCGCATAAAGTTTTTTTATTCGAGTCTCATGATCGTATCGCAATTTCTGGAAAACATGTCTTCGGATTTCAATTAATGTAACGACCACGCAAAGAAGCAACGAACTAATTGCTATAAGAGAGATGGATGATGATTATATGTAAAGTGTAAATAGACATTTAACCATCTTTCGATGACTATTTATTACTTAGACAGCCCCGTTTCTCTACTGATGTCTTTCACCTAATAACTAAAATCACAAAGTAGAACAAAATAAAACATCTACACCTCAATGAACTCGAGCGACACACTAGCGACATTATTATTACTGATAAATGACCCGCAGGAATTTTGCGTATGAAAATGGTCGAGTACACGCAGTGTTTGAAGAAGTGATAAAGGTAGACACAGAGAGACAGTCTAGAACCTAATAGAGAGCATTCATCCCCAGGATGTCCTGTTTAACGCTAGAACACTGAGCTCAGAGCCCGGTGTTCTGTTCGAGCGATGAACTTCACGAGAATGTACGCATTGTAGATACATGTCTGTGTACTGATGATCGCATGTCGGATATTCCGTTATATTCCTCAGTTGAGGACTAAACAGGTGTATAAATGCTTGTTAATTTTGGTAACACACCTGTTTCGAACATTACACAATTATGCCAGTTTCTTCAGCTGTGACGCACTACTTATGCTGCAGTTGTTGACCACGGGGTCTCTGCGTGACGACTTAGACGATGGAAGGAAGGCTATTGAGAAATTAACTGATGAAAATGGGAATGATAAATTAATAAACAAGAAATTATATAATTATTCAAGGCATATAAACATATAGGGTGATTAATTTTAACTCTTTCTTTCGTAATGTGATATAGCACAAAGCCCAAATCACTGTGGTAATCTTGTATCTTATGTATTATGCCATCTACCCATAGTAGCATATACACAAAACTACAATTTCTATTTTCTAGGAAATTACAAATTTCTATGAAACCTCAAATATTACATTATTTTTTTTATAAGTCCAAAGTGATTTAGGTAAAGAATTCAATAAGGAAAAAATTTCAATTTGTCGATCATTTACCATCTCACTGAGCCATTTGATTATTGAAAAAGAATGACCGGATCCTATGCATGAAGTAAATGTTTTTTTGCAGTTTTTAGAAAAGATGCGTGCTTGAAAAAGTTAGGATGAAACATAACACGAGTTTCTCAGAATAGAAAGAACAGAATGAGGCAATAGGAACGAGCCGTTTGGCCTACATATTCTTGGGTCTATACCCAAGTCCCAAGGTACCCAAGTCAGATACCAAAGTCTCTGTAATCCTCATATATGAGCTTGAACCCAAACGTACTAAAATAACGTAATAAATATAGACAAGCATAATAGAACGAAAACACAGTACAAAATCCGACTTACAGAAAAGTCAAATGATCATACACATTAAACTCTAAAATATGGAACAAAATTAACTTAGAAGTCGATCCTCATGGATAAACAATGTGATACGTAAAACAAGCGATCGTTTAGAAAATTATAGCAGAATGTACCTCAGAAATATAAAAAACGAAAAAGAAATATTAGACAGATGCAGAGAATTAGGGCAAGTAAAGAAAACAAATCCAAGGTAATGAAAAAGAAGAATGCATCTCTTAGAAGTCACCTCAACCTCCTTGGCTCGTTGACGATGGGCCACGACATCTCGCAACTGCGACGTACAGACGGGTCGGTTGGCGGTCTTTCATAAAGATCAATTGTAAACTATATAGGGCAGAACGAGCTCAACTGGCTCTCTAAACAATAGGACACTCGTGGCGCTGCCCACCGCGGGCGTCAGAGGACTAGAGAGGGGAGACGGTGCTCGTTGACGTGCCCAAACGGTCGACAATCTTGCTGTCAGTCAAGCTGAAGACTATCCATGGTCAAATTGCAATGGAAGACCAATTATTTTTATCAATCCACTTGAAGTGGCAACCTATACAAGGTAACAAGTATTTACATGACAAAATTATCTAACAACGTTTCAACATTTTTCATACATCCATGCTTTGAAATGAATGCAATGAGCAAGCGCTTTTGAAATATTCTAGGAAGGATTACAAACACAAATGCGAATATTGAAAGTATGCACGGAGATAAATTACTGTTTTACGGTGAAGATATATTTATACCTAATATTTATACTGCATTGTACTTTATAAGGTAATGAAATGGATGAAACTTATCGTCAATAGCGAAGGAAAACCAACTAGTGTATCACTATGCAACAAATGTAAAAATCGAATGAGAACATCATAGTTCTCGAATCATTCCACAGAACTTACCCGCATTTGGAAAGCTAGAACTGTTGAGCACAAATAACCGCGTTATTTTCTTGCTCAGTTTGCTTTTCAATGTAGTAGACAATAGAAATAACGAATAAGTTGTACAAAATTCCTAACATTTTCAGCACGATAGTAAGGAAACGTTACAATAGCTTTCCATTATCCTCGACAACTGAGGCTAACAGTAAAATGACACTATATTTTTTAACAACGGAGGGGTAAAAAACAAAGAAAAATGCATAGCAACGCGAAGACAGCGACCACTTCTAGTTGTGAGGCAAGCATTAATCGCACAGCACGTGTCCACAAATTAATTATCAAAATAATTATATTAAAATACTATTATGATTTCCATATCACATAAATCTAAACAGTACCTGAAGCAACAAGGATCATCTACACAATAACTATCGTAATGATTCAGTCTTTTTCGATTTTCATCGTTTGTTTTAGAAGCAAAGGAATGCATTAGCGGGTCTAAGCACAATCTTCTATTTTAAAATAAGCTGAATTGGTTTTTCCGAAAGCAATATTTGCGTTGGAAACATTCAAATTTACGTGAGCTAACTGGAGTACTAGTACCAAAGGCACAACTTTCCATACAGAGAGCCTCAAGCCAAGTTGCCCACACAAGGCAAGACACGCACTCAAACGTTTAAAGAAAGAACAGTAGCTAATAAGAACAGTTTTAATCAGTCAAGAGCCATTTACAACAGCATGCACGCGACCTACGGCCAGCGCTCACCTACGAGATGACCCCCACTTCAGAACAGCTGGCTTTTGCCGACCAAGAAGAAGAAACGGAAAGCGAGGTCGGCTTCTCGTAAACTGATGAAGCGCGTGTAAACAGCGCTGGTTTACATTACGCATGGGAACACACCGACCAGGACCCTCTCATGTAGACAGCTTCCTGCGCAGCTCTCTACACGCACGCTGTTTGCATCGTACCACGGTGGGAGCTAGAAGAGTTACGTCATTCAATTAACTGGTGTTCAGATTCGAACCAATATTTTATTAGTTCTTGATTGCTTTTTTCACTTTCCAAACTCCTTCAGCTTCAACCTAGAACTTATTTGTCAGCCGGGAAGTTATATATTGGAAAAGTACCAATGACAACGCATTACAAATTGTTCAAATGTAAATCCTCCTTTGCTTCACGGTCTACGTATGTATGAGCCTGAATTAGAACAGCATGAAGTTGACAGATATGCAATAGTCTCACTTGTACCTGCCTAGGCTTTCTGGTTAAGTCATCGGAAAGAAAAACAGAAAGGAACAGATGAAGGAAATGCCTTGCCTACAAACATACGAAACAAACTGCACGTAATTAATTTTATTAATCGTAGTAGTCAACGTACAACGATTATTATCGTTAAGATGATGAAAATTACTACTATATTACTACGCGCTACTTAGATTACTGTTGTATTATTGGGGCGCAGTTCGTGTGGCGCAGTTCGTGTGGCGCAGTTCGTGTGGCGCAGTTCGTGTGGCGCAGTTCGTGTGGCGCAGTTCGTGTTGTGTAGTCAATTTAACGTTGTTACTAGCGTTGTTGCTGTCGCCAGTCGTAGTTATTGTTGCTCGTACAGCCATTGTCCCTCGTACAGTCATTGTCCCTCGTACAGTCATTGTCCCTCGTACAGTCATTGTCCCTCGTACAGTTATTGTCCCTCGTATAATTATTGTTACTTGTGTTAATGCCGTTATTAGTCTTATTATTAATGCCATTAGCGTTTTTGGGGTCCTTAGCGTCATTAGAGTTATTATTATATTGTTTTTGTGTTTAGTGGTTTTGTTACTGTTTTTAGTGTTATTAATTATTGTTGGTATAATTTTGTAACGACAATTTGTTCTAAGATCATTTGATCACAACACTTTAGAGACTGAATTGAAGTGACGAACTGTCGCAGTCTCGTAAGTACTTAAGAATGAACTCAAACAGGAGGTCTTGTTCGCCATGTGCTGGATTCTCCTTCAAGAGAGACAATAGAAAATCGGAAACCCCGTAACTTTAGTATTTGTTCGAAAAGCGTTTTTAACAATGGTATATTCGTGCTACAAAAAATAAAAGAAAGGAATAGACAAATAAAGTAACAGTTATACATAGTCGTTTGTGCAGGAGGTCGGTTTCTCACACAACGCCAGCCTCTCCTATGAGCGAAAAAAAGATGTACAAAAGCAAAGATGAAGTGCCTACTTGAGTACTCAGTTAAACCCATAACAACCTCCTGCATTAGGTGTTGGCTATTCTGAGGCGAGTAGCTAAAGTCGTCACTGGAGAGCACAATTTCATAACGTACATTGACCAGGACAAGCCCGGTTAGCATATCCTTATGTACTCCCGAGGGTAGCAGAAGGACTACAAATCATAGCGGAGTGCTCTGTCCACAACATTTACAGAAAGAAAATCCCTTTCAGCACACCCTTTTACGAGAATACAACTAAGCCTCGTTAAATCACCGAAGCACATAGAGAGATTGACGCTTTCCGAGTACCTATACGACCCGCTCCACTGCAAAGGCAGCTCAAGAATCCTACGTATCTCACGGGGAGCGCCTAGTCCCCTGTAGTTCATTCCCACTATGAAAATTCGGATAGCTGTAAAATATACCTATACTTCCTGAATTAACACACGACCAACCACTACAAGATAGCCGAGTACAGGCGCAATATGAGGTAGACAAGCTGAGAAGAGAATAGTTGGCTCACAAATTACATTACATATAGTTTTATTTTGAAGCCCTCGTGAACACTTGTACAGTGCTCCGCAATATTCCCCGGGATCTTAGTTATAGTTTAATGACAGATTGTAAGCCAAGTTAAATGAAACTATTAAATTTCTAATAATCTTAGTCAAAAATTGAAACCAAAAACGTTAAGAAGTGTAAAGCCAAAGTTTAAGATACATTATTTTGATAGTAGCAAACTGTAATTTTATGTCCTCCATTTCGGGTGTTTCAGAAGTTCTAAAATCTAACAACAAGACACACTAAGCATTTTTAATCGTGAAATCATGAACTGTACCATTATAGCAATCCTATAATCGTAGTGTACACACTGCAACATTGAAAAAAAAGCGAATCGATTAAGCTTTCCAGGCACGCATTGTTTCGCTTCATGACAATAGTATCCAGGTGAAAATTTTTAACGTAAAATATGTCACCCCGTGATTTGTGCCCGGGTTTTAAATCAAGAAAACAAGTGACAAAATCTTACATTCTTAAAACTTAATTCAATAATGTAGTGTCCATTACCATCTACTTACAAGCTTTTATATCCCATTAAGAATGAATGCCGATTTCCAAGAGAATTTTAAAACGCAAATTTTGATTATCTCATGGCTCTTGCGAATTAATCCACAGAAATAATTCTGCAAACTTCGAAACGAATGGTAGTCTGAGGAAGCAAGATCGTAAAAACAAGGCGGATCACCATTATTTTCCTAGGCAAGGGCCTCGATATTCTGTGATGTGATCTCTGCAATATGAGGTATCGACAGTTTTTCTTCTTCTTCAGAGCACCGTCTAAATACTCCAATTGCCGACGATGGACTTCAGCATTGATGGTTCCATTGGTTGGTAACGATGATAGTGAATGATTCCTTTGCAATCCACCAAACAAATTGAAAAACCTTCGCATGAAGTTCCCTTTTGGGTTGTGATTGGAGGGTGTCCCCTCACAAAGCCATTGTCTACGACGCTTAACATTTCGATAACAGATCCATTTTTCGTAATCAGTTACAAATCCATCCAAAACGGGGGAAATGAGTTAATGAGAGTAAGGAGAAGAACTGATCTTAAAATAGCAAATTGCCGTTTTCTTTATACAATTCATGAGACACCCATTTTCCTAATTTTGGAACTTTTTCCAAGTTGTTGAAGAAGGCGGAGAATAGTTGTATGGTGTGAACCAGGCTACTTTGCCAATTCAACTAATCCAGCAGAATTTTATTCAAGTGATGCCACAAGAAACTTTTCATTACATTCTACTAGATGTTCCGTTCGTACGTTATCTTGAAAGTTTAAATCTTCTGTAAATTTTACAAACTATCTTCTACATGTTCCTTTATTCAGGTACACTTCTCCATAAGCTGGGTGTTTATATAAAGCACCTTCAGCTGATAATTTACTTTATAAACTCAAAGCATTGTGTCAAGCGTTAGCACATAATAATCTACATATACAGGGTGTCCCAGAAGTAACTGACCCTTTTGATTTGCTAATAAACTGAAAACTATTAAGGCTAGGATATTGAAACTTGTTTTATTCGAAATAAAAATCTTTTTATGGCACAATAGGATACTTGGTATCGTATTTACGAACCAACTTGACATTTGATTTTTGCTTCATTGCAAACCCTTAATTTTCATTATGTCTCCATTCAGCAAAGAAGAAAGAACTAGAATTTTGCAAATCTACACACGGACAATGTCAACAACAGAAATGCAACGTGATTACAGAAATTATTTCAGAACAACAACCAGTCCTTCGAAGAACACAAGTAAATCTGTGTATCGAAAATTGACGGACACTGGAAATGTTAATGATAAACAACGAGCTGGAAGATTAAAATCAACTCGAACTGAAGCTGTAATCGAGCGAGTTTCTGCAAGTGTTACAGATAATCCTAAAGCCTTCATCAGAAAACGTTCAACTCAATTATCCATTTCCCGATCGACATTACACCGCATTCTTAAAAAAGACTTGAAGTTATATCCTTAAAAAATTAAATTAACCCAACAGTTATTGCCTAATGATTATCACAGTCGTGTTAATTATTCCGAATCTTTTATTCGTTTGTGTGAGGATGCCTTTTTCATCGAAACCATTATCTTCTCTGACGAAGCTCACTTTCACTTGTCTGGCCATGTAAATAGACAATTCTAGAATTTGGTGCGATGAAAATCCAAGAGAAATTCAAGAAAGGCCGCTGCATTCTCTTCGTGTAACGGTGTGGTGCGGGATAACTGCTTCCAATGTGATTGGCCCATACTTTTTTGAAAATAATGATGGCGCAACAGTAACAGTTAATGGTGAAAGATACCGAACTATGATTAGCGAATTTCTAATTCCTGAAATTGAGAGACATGGCTTACGCAATACTTGGTTTCAACAGGATGGAGCCACGGCCCATACAGCAAGAGAAACGATGACATTGTTAAATGAGTGCTTTTCAAATCATTTGATTTCACGATTTGGTAACATTCCTTGGCCCCCTCGTTCTCCATATTTGACCCCATGCGATTTCTTCTTATGGGGCTACCTGAAGTTGAGGGTTTATGTAACAAATCCAACAAATCTGCAAGAACTTAAAAACAACATTTGTTCTGAAATAAGACAACTATCGCCTGATACACTAAGGAGCGTTATGGAAACCACAGAGAAACGAACACTAAGTTGTCAAAACAACCATGACCATCATTTAAAAGACATTATATTCAAAACCTAGTTCTAATAAAACATAAAAAGGTTTTCCTTTCGAATAAAACAAGTTTCAATATCCTAGCGTTAATAGTTTTCGTTTCATTAGCAAATCAAAAGGGTCAGTTACTTCTGGGACACCCTGTATAAACGACAATGAATGTCCATCTCTCTGTATCTTCGTGTGTCCGTCCCATTACTTCCTATCTATTACAGAAGAAAAATTATAGAACTGAAATCAGAACGGCTATTCATGTATTGTGGATACCAAAGGCACCAGATCAATTATAAAATACTTTATTTTTTCCATTATTAGCTTTCTTTTCTTACACGGCCATGTTATTGGTAAATACGGTACAGGATGGAAGTTCTGTATACGAGTATATTCATGAAAAATATTCAGATGATAGTACCACGGGGAAAACTAAAATATGTATTTGATTTCATAGATTCTTAATTTTATCACTTTTAAACCAAATAATTTCAACGGGTACTATCACAGCCATGTTATCGGTAGATAAGATACAGAATAGAAGTTCTGTATATATATTAACGAAAAACATTCATTTGAACAATAATTTGTTGTAAGTCATACATTCATCTTTAGAATAATTTTAAATTACTCAAATCTAAATCGTGGAATTTCCACGGGAACTGTCTAGTACTCATATTTCCATGTCATATATTATATATGGGGTATAACTAGGGAAATATTCCTCGTAAAATTTTCCACCAAAATTTAATTTAAACAGTCCAAACGAGCCTAAATTTAATTATATATTACTTGACGTATTGACATTCCAACATACCTGACAACTTCAATTCCAGATGTCAATGTCATACGCAGGTGGAAATTTTGTAAGTTCCCACAATTTCTGAAGCGAGTCGGTCGTTCTCATACATTGACGTACTTGTAAACCCGCACGTGAATAATCACGCGTTTTTACTGAATTCTTTATTTTGATTTGCAGGTGAAAGCAGGCCTTTCAAAGGAGTTTTCACATTGAAGGATGTGCTTTTGGTATCCATAATACAATACCTATAATACAGGGTGTCCATAACGTCTCTTCACCACTTCAAAAATTTATTACAAATGAAATTAATAAAATATTTTATTCAGATTTGTTCCATTGTATTGTGTTTATTGAAGTTTTTAATCACATTTTGCATTTGTATGTTTCAGGGATCCTGTTTGTGAAAGAGATGCTTTGAGACTGAGACTTTTATAAGAGACTTTATGGACACCCTGTACATGAATGCCCTACCGAATTCCTTTCTATCTAAATCCTTAAGAGCGTGACAGAGAGACGGATCAAACAAGCAAGCAACAAACCGCGTATTATATTATTACTAGTGTACCCGTGCCACCAAAAATGATGGCAAATACTGTTGGAAAGATATAAAATAAAATTACATATAAGAACGCAATGCAATATATTTAGTTTTATATATATTTACGAAGGACAAACGTTTTAATTGAGAATTTCTTTAACAATATTCCTGGTGAAAAACAAATCAAACAACAAATCATCTCTTCTTTGATTTGCCTCTTCTTCAGTTTCATTGGCAATCCTTTGGTGCACTCTCTGCCTCATATCTTCTCTCCTTTGACTTGATTCTGCCTCAGTTTCAGCAGCTATTCTTTTATGCGCTCCTATTCTAAGATTCCTTCTACGAACATAACGCTGGTCATCATCCTCCTGTTCACGCCTCTGCGCCTGCCTTAGTCTTGTTGCTGAGCGTATGGCCTTTAGTCGTTCTTGTGAACTACTTGCATACTGATCCCGCCTCTGTTGCCTTACAACAGCTTGCAGTTCTTGTTCTTGATAATCTTTCTCTCACTCTTCGTTTTTGCTCTCGATTCAGTATTTTTTCGTTTGAGTGGGATTTTCATGCTTAAGAATATTTCAAAGGTAACTTATTTTCTTGTGACAGTAATGAACACTTAGAATAAAGTATTTTTGAGCCGCAATATACTGCCGAACTCGGTATCCACGATACGGACTTGAGTATATAAGGCTCTGGATCTCTCTAATTCTTCTGAAAGTGACTTATGATAGTGAACTTATACAGCGAAAATGAGTATTAATTTACCAGTGAACTGAAACCAAGACCGTCAATGCTAATCTATTCTTAAGAACGTGACACGAAACATATAAATAAATAAATATATAAACACACGACGGTCATTCTTAGTATTAGATTAGGTAATATAGTGGAATTATTAACTTATATATTAACACTGAGAACAGCATGAAAAATTTCTAGGCAAATATAGAAACGGTCAAAAGGTATCTTCGGAGAACCCTAAAGAGAACTTGAAACAAGTGGTAGTACAGGTAGCACAGATACGATCAGTCGATCACTCCCTACCTTTATTTTTTCTTGTTTACGAAGAAAAACACAACATTTAAGCCGCGGTACAGCTTGTTTAGCTCACTCAAAAGGACGTATAGGCCAAATTGTTTCTTGGGACAAAGTCCTTCAGCTAGAATTAACAAAAACTGAGGCTTTCGGTAAAAATTCAACGACGAAAATCGAGAGAAAACAAAGTATACATAATGAAGAACATCGTAACAACTATCAAATTGAAGGATTTTGGTGAGAGTATTTTTTTTCTTCACCATGAGTCAAAAAAATGACGCTGATTGAAGGTAAAGTAAAAGGTAAGAAATACAGATAAAGTTTGATGAACAATCTAATTCCCAGTGCACGCTATAGAATTTAAAACTAGGCTGCATTTCTCAGCAAGAAAATGATCTAAAACATGGTGCAAAATTTACAAAATTAATTTCTGGAGGAGAACATTCAGGTTCAGTCAAGCCCTAGATCTCAATTTTATTGTCCCGTCGTGGAGGGAATGGAACCAAGAGGCAAGTACAGGGTGCGGCAACATAGCTTCCTTTTTTAAAATCCGTTTCGCTTTGAAAAAAGGTAGTTATGTTGCTGCACCTTGTATAAGAAATCCTACAAAGTTTGAATGAATTTTTCGAAAGGAGTGGCATAATGTCAGCCTTAACTTGTACGGCTGGTTCACGGGACACCATACAAATGTCCTCACAGAGCTTTAGACAAGTCATGCTTACTTTTTTGAGTAAACGTCATGCTGTGAAATACTTGCACTGCATTTAGTAAAAGTATCAACTTTTGCGTCGCATTTTTGTCTTTTTGCATTTAATTTCATTTTTACTAAGATATCAGAACAATGATAGTTGTATTAAATTGCTTACACAACTTTTTAAAAGGGAAATTTCATCACACGCCACAGCTAAAGCAATTCAATTTTTTTCCACAAATTTGAATTTTTTTTTCGTGATGAATCGTTAACTTTTGTGGAACTCTGTACTGCCGCGATAGGAATTTCACTTCAAGAATATTTGGTCATAATGTATACAAAAATATTTATAGGGGCTATTGGAGGATATCTATACGATGCATTGTGGTAAGAAAAGCGAAGATGCTTGAAAAGCAGAGAAAAGGAAATTGAATCTTCTCAAAGCCACAAGCGATAAGTGGCATTTAAACATACGATGGTGGTCGTAGAATATTTTACAATTAATTCAGTAGTAAAATAAAATAAGATTATGACTAAGGTCATGACAAAATATCCTGACAAGATAAGTTCATGAAAAAATAAGCCCATGAAAAAATGATCAGATAAAAAAGCTCATGAATAACTAAGCCCATGAAAAAAAGCTCATGAATAAATAAATGTATGAAAAAAAGAGCACATGGAAAAGCGAGTCCATGAAAACACAAGCTCATGACAAAGGAAGCTTATGACAAAGTAAGGAAGCTTATGACAAAGTAAGGAAGGCCATGACAAAGTAAGGAAGGCCATGACAAAGTAAGGAAGGCCATGACAAAGTAAGGAAGCTTATGACAAAGTAAGGAAGGACATGACAAA
>VCRD01000528.1:209615-233145 GCA_006783055.1 Trinorchestia longiramus
AGGAAGGCCATGACAAAGTGAGGAAGGCCATGACAAAGTGAGGAAGGCCATGACAAAGTGAGGAAGGCCATGTCAAAGTAAGGAAGGCCATGTCAAAGTAAGGAAGGCCATGTCAAAGTAAGGAAGGCCATGACAAAGCAAGTCCTATGTCAAAGCAAGTCCTATGTCAAAGCAAGTCCTATGTCAAAGCAAGTCCTATGTCAAAGCAAGTCCTATGTCAAAGCAAGTCCTATGTCAAAGCAAGTCCTATGTCAAAGCAAGTCCTATGACAAAGCAAGTCCTATGATAAAGCAAGTCCTATGATAAAGCAAGTCCTATGATAAAGCAAGTCCTATGACAAAGCAAGTCCTATGATAGCGTACGGTGAAGTAAGCGTACGGTAAAGTAAGCGTACGGTAAAGTAAGCGTACGGTAAAGTAAGGGTACGGTAAAGTAAGGGTACGGTAAAGTAAGGGTACGGTCAAGTAAGCGTACGGTCAAGTAAGCGTACGGTCAAGTAAGCGTACGGTCAAGTAAGCGTACGGTCAAGTAAGCGTATGGTGAAGTAAGCGTATGGTGAAGTAAGCGTATAGTGAAGTAAGCGTATAGTGAAGTAAGCGTATGATAAAGTAAGCGTATGGTGAAGTAAGCTGATGACAAAGTAAGCTTATGACAAAGTAAGCTTATGACAAAGTAAGCGTATGATAAAGCAAGTCCTATGATAAAGTAAGCGAATGCCCAACGATAATTCAGCAATATGACCATGCACATGATACAAATTATTTATTTCTCTGGGACGACATAGCGAGCAATTACTTTTGACGTTCAAGACGAGGATGTGAAGTCGAGTTGGTGGTGAAGAACAGCCCTGTTGACGGGAGCTGCAACTGGCCCTCCTAGGGTGACTTACCCAGACTCCTTCATCGTAAACAGCGCGTCAAATGGCCTCCACAAGAAGCGCTAACTCTTCTTCAAGAGAAGGGAAGAGCTGTTCCTTGGTAGTTTATTTGCACCTGAGTTGCTACACTTCTCGCTTATTAATAAGAAGTTCCCCTGCGAGAATGTTTAGGTAAGAGGAGAGCTTGCTTCCGGACGTCGTTTTTAGGGAGTTTTTGTTTTAGTTGTAGAAGTGGGTTGAGCATTTGAGACTTCCTCTGCCCATATGTTGTGCCCGGTAAGTCAGCGGGCTAAAAGAACCAACTTAACAACAGACTCAAACGATAAAGCGAACATCACATTAAAATCGCTCTCGCCTCCAGCAACTACAAACTGACTAGCCTAACGTGCGACACAAACGGCAAGTTTGTAAAAAAAATCGAGTCACCACATCCGAAAGAATCGACGAATAATGTCTTCACCATTGAAGAACACTACGTCATCTTTGCTCTTAACTTGACAGTGTATATGAAAAAGCGCATCTTACTAAGTTTTAGTGTCCTCTTATTTGGAGATAAATCATTCTCGTAATCAACGTCGTCAGACAAGATAATTTTTTTTCGGCTTATTCAGTTTTTTTGACCTAAATACTCAATTTTTCGCACAAACGCAAGTACACGGTAATTTAATTCTCTATTCATTTTTTGAATGCTCGGCAACGACTCCGTAAGACACTGCATGTAGAAGAAACGTATCTGACACGTTAGATCATTGACGTAAAATTCAATGAAATAAGACGAGCTGCGAGATGAAGTCTATACTTGAATTTTGCTCGTAAAATGCATATAGATCGAACAGACGGGTGCAGCTTTGCGTATAGTGGCATGTCCGCCGGATAGCAGACACGAGCAAAGTCCCCTATACCTTTTTTCTTTCGCTCCCGAGTGCATACTGAACTATTTTCATTGAGATACTAATGGAAGAGCATTCGCGACTAATGACTAGAAGAAGCATCATGCAACGCTCATGATGAGGAATATTAAAGCCAACTGATGGTGAAGCAGAACAACCGTCAGGAAAGTGATTTGTTTAAGCGTGTTATATATTTAGGCTACACGGAGTCAGTATAAAAGTACAGAAAATCCTGTTTACCATCAGGTAGCTGCACACCGGAAATGCTCACATAGCCTCGCACACAGGAGTAACGAGTGTTAACTGGTCCGGCAGACATAAAAGGCGATGAGTGAACGAATTACTTGCGAGAGAAAATTGAAGGCAGCCAACACTATCGAGTTTCATGTAGAACGCTGTAATCCATCTGTCATCAAGAACTCGAGTATCTTACCAAAAATTTCAAGATCAAATCAATAATATTTCATTTCGTGTTTATAAATTTCTCGTTACAGCATTTACTTCTCGTGATTCAAGCATAGAAATATGCCACACTGAATTTGTGTCCAGTGATGCAAGATGAAGTCGGGTGCAGTTTTCGGAGCGACTCTTTATTTCCTAATCCTGCGCCTATTGCTGTTTTTTTGGTGACCCGGATAGTGAACCCTACAGTCTCGCCACTCTTGCGTCCAATGTATCATGCTGCTTCAAGAAGCAAATCTACGCTTGAGCTTGGAGAGAATGAATGGAAAACACTTTGAATGGGTAAGCGTTGTAAGTTCTACCCGTGAATGTTGACGGCGTGTTGTTGAGCGGCTTTTAGTTTTGAAAATAGATATTTATCCTCATGACCTAATCACCGCTTGACTAAGTTAATTTCGACTCCTATAACTTACATATCAATTCAAATGTACTGGTATTTGCACCAGTAACATTTAGCAAGAATTATTCATGCGTATTTCACTACTTTTTCAAGCCTTCTAAACCATATGAAACACGATGTTAGAGTAGGGAGAATTTTAAAATGGTGAAACAATATTATTAATAGTAACTCCTGACTAAATAATCAAGAGACTTAATCAGAGATTTTGTTAGTAATTTGTTTTCAGTTCTGAAGCCCAAGCTTCAGTAACGCTGAACTTGTCACCATTTAACAAAGCAGTACACAAGTGCAATCAAGTCGCCTGATTGCGGGTAGTAAAATTCAAAAATCGACGGTAATTTAACAATTCAATATCAGGTAAAACTAAGTTTGGTAATAAAAATGTGACCCAACTGAAAACTGTATACCCACAACAGTTATTAAATACGAGTCACTGAAAGAAAAAGAGGCTTAACACGTTGCCTGCGATTGCCTAGCTGGTGCAAATCTTTACTTTGTACACACAGTCACTAGAAAGCCTTGAAAAAATTATAGAACCTAACCTGAGTGACCCACCGGCGGGTCGTATCGCACTCAACGTGTTAAACTCTAGGAGGTCCAGACGCTTTTGGGGGACGTGCAGGTGTGAGTTCAGGTAATACCACAGGTAAGTTTAATTAGTGACGGTGTGATGGTCAGCAACCATTTCACTCATACAATGAAGGAAATAATTAAGAGTGCAGTTTTTCCGGCTGATTAATAACAGCGATAATTTTACACTGATCGCAACACATGCGTGGTTTTTCCTTTATTGTTTACAATACCTGCGTTGTGACCAGTAACACGTACAAGATTTAAACGACTGACAAAAATAGAATCTGCTCATTAGGTACAAAATATAGCATGTTGAATATTCATTGACCAGCTAGTCTTGTAATCGAACTAAGGAAAAGCTGAAGACTATGACAGCTATTGGCTGTCTACTATTGGCTGTGTTTTGAGTAAGAGAGCACGAAAAATATTGACATGAATTGCTTTTCATGCTTATCTCCCAGAAAAAATTCACGCTAATTACATCATCAAATTATTGACAGACGTGGAAAACGCGTCTGGAGAATCTACTCAGGGACACTCTCTTTGGAGCACACCCTGAGTGAAAAGTAAAGGAGTTTCCCTTGTCATCTGTCTCTATTGTTGTCCACAGGAAGCTATTACGTAAATCTGAGATTTAAGACAGCGCTTATGGGCGGCTTACAAACCTCAAACATTTCAGCAAAGAACTGATTGAAATGGTCAAGAAAAAACCAAGGTCAACACGGTTTTTCTGTCATGCAAAATATACAGCATTCGTGTTAGAGAGCTTTTGTGGTTTGAGCCCGTGACCTACGGCCAGCTGCAGACATTTCTTATCATTTACGTGTGTTTTGAGCTTCGTAGACGAATGATAAATTTTAAACCTAAACTGCACTATCAGCTTCAAAATATTCAATCGAAACGTCTATGTTGTTAATATTGAATGTAATCAATATTAAATTCGAACATATATAAAACAGAACAATTAAATAATACAGGGTGTCCATATAGTCTCTTTACCATTTCAAAAATTTATTACAAATGCAATTGATAAGATATTTTATTTCAATTTGTTCTATTGTATTCAGTGTTTATTAAAGTTTTTAATCACATTTTGCATACGTATGTTTCAGAGACCCTGTTTGTGAAAGAGGTGCTGTTGAGACTATGAGACTTATGAGAGACTTTATGGACACCCTACCTAACGAACAGCGTAACTTCTCGACGAGTCAATAACGTAAAAACACATTTATAAACTAAATAATTTCACTGTCAACTCAAACGCGTAATTTCGATAACAGTCTATTGGCAGACACAAATAATGAATAAAACAGACAAGCATACTTTAAGAATTCCATAGTAGTTAATGTTTACGCTTTTTTGGTTGTTTGCTTCACGAGAAAAATCAACTGACGATAAAAGAACAGCTTTTTTCTAGCATGATATTTTTAACAGAGTTTGAAGAATGGTGACAGGCATTTCATAGGCAACAAAACTGAACAAAAAAATGACATATACTGCGTATATTTTGAACTACAGTCAAATGGAAGTCCCTGACAATACGTTGGAGAAACCTGACGGCAAGAAACTAAAAAAGTAAATATGTACGATACTTGACTAAGAAATGCTTCAGACACATTAGATATAGGAGAATTAACCACAGTATTCCCGCGGAAAATACTCTAGTTCCGGAAACCCTTCAGGCGCACAAAGAACGTATCGAAATAAATTGTGCAGGAGAAAAAAAGGAAACATAAAACATGCCTTGATGCAAAAAAATCATCGACTCTTGCAACAAGTGTTACTGATTCTGCAGTGAGTCGCTAGTCTAGAGATACTATGAAAAATGCTAATTTCAGGAGTATGTTGACGAGGATAGACATAAAGCACACCACCACTCCTGACTCGGAATGCACTCGGGTAAACACACCCTCTAAGCTATGCCTCGGGTCCTCGAAATAGGCTGAGGAACAATCTTTTTACCGTGTGTCCCTCTCGAAGGGAAAAAGAGAAAAGTGTATGGGAGAAATTAAGTAAGGAGAATAGAGTAAAAAGAGTAAGGAGAAATGGAAAATAAATAATTCAATTCAAACGACACTATTGTGTTATGTCTTGAACATAAGGAGGACTAAATATAGTTTTTCATAACAAGTAAGAAACGAGGGCATACTCGACTGACCTACACAAACTGCACCAGCTGAAGGAAAACATCTTTACGACAGTGCATGTTTTGTAATTGAACTGTCCAGCTCTAAACTAATAATAAATATTATCATCGTGCCCAGAACTAAGGTAATAGTTGTAAAGAACACATATTCAACGTAGAATACAAATACATGAACTATATCACGCATGAATGATGTTAACTTTCTGACCAATATGCAGGAAATTGTAAGAGAATGAGTCTGTAAGCTTGATTCAATATACGTATCAACGCAGGCTTAATGACCTAAGCACGAATCCGACTGTGAGCACGTCGAATTTTTTTTTTCAAATGATTGCCATTTAATTTCTCCAATCCTTAAAGCCAATGAATAACAGCAGGTTTAACAATGAATAACAGCAGGACAGAGAAACTAATTCATGTAATATTGATTACGGCACAAAGTTCACACTAATTTCCTAGCACGTGTTTTCATGTCAGCGAAGGGTATTTCCGAGGCATAAGTGTACATACAAGCGTATTGTTAGCACCCCTACCCAATGGACCTTCTATTTTTATCTATTTCACTGTCTAAGGAGCTCAGTAGATAAAACTTTGTGTTCGATATGAACTGTGTAGATCCTACACTACCAATTCTAATTTATATCGAGAATGAAACCAATCATAAGAAGCCAATTCATAGTAATACATGGAGGCTTCCAGTATCCTCACCTTATTGACGTATTGTACACCGTGCCATGACACGTGAGCAGTACACGTGCAGCGCCACCGGAGACTAACTTCATGTTTAATGGTACTTGAACTCTGGCACTCTAGCTGAAGTGTTCGTACTAAGTATGCTATCATAGATAGCGATGTAAAATTAAGTTCAAGTTATATTCATTTTTGTTCATTTTGATGGTCATAAAATACCAAACACGTAGTCGCGGTGTGCATTATTGCATCTCTCACCTTAGTTACGAGTCATTGCTCTGAGAAAACAACAAAATTCAGTACTTCATGCACTGCTTATTAAATGTATTTTCTTCGGAAGCAGTATTAGATATGTACACCCGTATATGATCTATATGAGGCGTTGTGTGTCACAAGAGCGAAATACCAAAAACAAATTTTGAATAATCGCCATACAAAGTTTGTAAAATGAAAATTCACATACTATAATTGATTATGTGCATACCAATGTGTTCTTAGTATCATTTTGTAGCTTAACTACTGAAATTAAGCTCAGCCGAGATTTCGGTACTCTACGAAACGAATTGTTTAGGTAGTGGCGTGTTCGCCCTTGTGGCACGAGGCGCCTCAAATTTACTATATTTGAGCACTCGTATGTAGTAAACACATTACTGAGGGTTTTAAGCCAGATGCCATGCTGAATCCAAGTATTCCAGAACTCATGCGTGTCTGAATTAGTCTTATACCTTGAAATAAAGAATCAAGAAGACTGATCACGAACAATTTTTCTCAAAAGATTTGACTAATCAGAAGACACAAGAGAATTTAATCTAATGTTAGATGAACGTTACTCAAATAGAAGATAAGATTTATATTTCTTTTCCATTTTGACGTCAAAAATATGCAGGCCTGGGTGACTTCCTAGCTTGATTTATGTACCAGAAATTTTTATAATGCGAATTAACAGAATGCAAATCACAACACCTATGTGATTTTAATGGAAGAACTTCTTCCTTTTTTTGCTGAACTTAACTCATCTTCATCAATAGTGAACAACTTACTTCCGATCTGAACCCAAAAGACTTTTGAGCGAATAATACCCCAAGTCGCCACTGTTTCAATATGATTTAGGAACCACACCTCGGCTTATTTCCAAAGGAGACCGTACATTACAGTAAAACTCGTGACGTGTTCATACGATGTACTGGCAAATTAATACCTTTTGCTAACGAGTCTGTAAATGAGGCCTTGTTAAGTGGAATTTTGTCTTATAGTTATTTTTTACTGTGGTTTCCAAAAAGCAAATGAAGTGCAATTCTTTCAAAATTTATGTTTTAAATATTTTGATATTTATTTCCATAGATAACGTGCAATCGTGTGTTTATTTTTCTGAAACTGTAGCGTAATGAACCGCAAATGACATCTTTCACAATTATCAACCGGTCACATTATATTTTTTCCTCTACGGGATCGCAGTGGCATCACTACCAAGACATTGTTTTCCGTAAGAGAGACCTAGTCGGTGAGAACAGTTTGTAGCAACTTCCTATTTCAGCGATTCTGAAAATATTACAGGGGACGATGATGACGTTTTAGACCTCGGTTTCACTACATTGATAGAAGAAATTGAGTCAAATGAAGAAGAAAATGAACCAGTGGATGAGGCTATCTGCTAAGATGAGAACTGCAGACCTCTTGAGCAACTAAGTGAAAATTTAACAAGACTGTGCTGGAAGAAAATTAGTGAATGTAGTCCATCATTCAATGTTCCTACTTTCGAAAATAATCCTAAGTAAATACTTCAGTTGAAATTTCGCTGATTCTCTTCAAAACGCTACTCTCACATGAAGTAAATTAAATTGGTTCTAAAACAAACGTGTATTCGATATAAAAATATCCATCGAAATCTCTCAGCCCAACACAACTAGAATTAGAACAATGGATGAGAATGTGCATTTAAATGTCAATAACTAAAAGGACGAATGCACGTCTTCACTATTCCAACTACTGCTTCATTGAGGAAAGTTCTTCAATAATGTCTCGCAAACGGTGGGAAGAGATAAAAGCAAACATTCACTTGGTAGATAATAGCTCTCTGGATTCAAATGGTAAAATTACACAGGCAAGATTTTGTGTTGATGCTTTACGTCATAAGTTTCAGAAAATCCCAATGGAAGAACATCTAAGTGTAGATGAGCAGATGGTCCCTTTCATGGAAGCTTCTTCGAAGCAACATATTCTTAAAATTCTCACAAGTGGGGTTATAAAATCTTCAACATCGCTGGTTATTCTGGTATGGTGTATGACTTTAAACTATGTAATATATTGGGAAGATATTTCCTGTCCAGCGGTGAGGAACTCCTGACCTAAGCGCAAGAGGCAATTCAGTCCATCTTGCTGAGTGTATTCATGGAGGAAGGCACTATATACTTTACTTTGATAACTGGTTTTCTTCTGTGAAATTTGTAGAGCAATTGGCCACAAAATTTGGGCAGGTGGCACTATACAGAAGCGAAGATTGGCTGGACTAAAATTGAAGAATAAACAGCCGCAAAAACTCTGTCGCGATGTCTATGATGAACATGAAACAAATACAGGAAGTACAGCTATCACTGCTCTCAAGCTGAATGACAATAGAACTGTCTTCCAACTATCCAGTTTCTTCAATTCGCACTCTGCAGGAAAGTACTAGATATATGACAAAAAAGAAAGAGTATGTTGATATTCCTATACAAAGTATCGTTTAAATTACAATTGCCTCATGGGTGATGATATTCATAGCCAATTTATGGCTCGCTACAGAATGAACTTCCGGTCTAAAAATATTAAATAACTCCTGAGTTCCATCCTAAACTTAAAAAGTTTAAAAAGTGTCCTACACGCTTAATACCTAAGGGTTGAAGAGAAAAATAATATTGCATACTGGCTACAAATTTCCCTTTGCGAATTCAAGTTGAAGTTTTCTGATTTTCCAATGTTCGTGAACAAAGATGTGGTAAGAAAACGATTTCACTCATCTTTAGAAAATGTACGTTCTGAATTTGCTAAAAAGAAAGCCATACGCAATGCCACAAAGCCTATTCTTGAAAATCAATTCGAAAAGATAGGGTCGAACACCTCCCTTCAATTACTGAAAATAGGGAGATGTACAAATTTCCGAAATGTACAGGAAGGATCAAAGTGTTCTGCATGAAATGTAAAGTTCACCTTTAGTGAGAACCTGGTAGAACTTGCTTTGCCCGATTTAATATGGAGTAAAAAATTTATTCAACCTGACTAATTTTTTTGCAGCATTTATTAATTAGCTCTGTGTTGTATGTATGGAAAACAACTTACATATGATTTTGTAGCACATTTTCAGCGGGAAATATATATTATACTATTTGTCTGTTCATGAGTCCGAGTTTACAGTATGGTCAGCTTTCATACAGAGAGCCCCTCCCCCAAGACCAAGTGGACCCAAACGTTGCCTTTAGTTTTTTCAATTTGAATACCTTTTTCATGATGCTTTGATTTGTCACTTTCCACTTATAACCCAAGCAGAAAATAAAAACTCAATTTTTTTTACCATAATAGAAAAAACGGTGGTTGCTAAAGAGATATATACAGTTAAATTTGGCCTAATCAGATTTTCTTAGTTCAATACCTGCATCAACTCGTGCTCTGCAGCTCTACACTATCTTGCAGACAACACCCTGCTATTATTTCTCATGACTTCAAATGAACTGAGTGTCAGGTTCTAGCAATATTTTCCCTACCCACAACATCCGTACAACCCACAATTAAGAAAACAAGATTGACTTACTGGTCTTCGTGAGAAAAAATATAGAATCCTTTTATTGGAAGACAAGAATTTCCAAGTCACGCAGGAAGGAAGGACGAACGGAAGGTAAGCCACGGTTTCGTGTCACGAACACAAACGGAAGAGGTCCCAGATATTCGTGAGTGAACTCGGCCGCACAACACTCGACGGAAGAAGCGTAGTGCCATAACAGGAAGGAGTCAAATTTGAGAACATACACAAAATTAGTTTCTGGCGCGTGAGGATGTCTACTCGTGACTCGCTTGAATACAACAATAAAGCATTTAAATACGATTTGAAATATTAATCGTATGAGAAAAGGGTAGTAAATACGATATAAAGGGTGGGCGAAAAAAATAATGCAGTCTTTAAATTGCAATAACTTGTTTTCTGTTCAGCGGCGGACACATACACAACCAACCACCATCGGAAAACCGAGAAAATTAAAAGAAAATAATTTATTTTATATGATATAACTATGTACATACACAGCTATGTACAATAACATTGTATAAGTTATTGCAATTTAAGGAGCTTTTTTTGACCAACACTGTACAGTGATAATAAATTCACACTTGTATTATCAGCTTTCTTAAAAGAAGTAAAAAACGAAAACGTGCACCAAGAAGCACAAAATTTCATTTACGAAGGTAGGATTTAGAAGTCAGTGAAGCAGCGGCCGAAAAAAGGGCCGCGCAAGCGTTAAATTAGCGGACCTCGTGAACAAGGCAACCACTTGTTTGTTTCCTTGCTCACAGACCAAGCAAATGACTCCTCAACGAGAATCTTTCAGGCCAAAACGACGGTGGCAAACAGAATGCTATCGAGGCACAAAATAATGTCACCACTCAAGTGTTTCAAAGTGAAATTTGATTGTAGCGACTTCAATATACACATCCGAAACGAGTGACACCTTTGAATTATCACCATTAAATTATCACTGAATAACTAATTTCTTAAACCCTTGTGTGGTGTTCGGGTCTGTGGGACCTGTTTTCATTCTTACCATTAACATTTTACAGTTTATACCGATTTTAATTGGGATGAAGTAAACACACGTCGCGCATTTTATTAACATGAAAGTGTGTGATTATGAGGCATTAAAAATCACAAAATGCAGCGGGTCCACCTGACCTACCAACACTGGCTGAGGAAAACAACAATATGAACACCACAAAAGGGTTCAAGCGTATCTATGATACATGTGAGGCTCCAGTGTAGCAAAATTTTCTTACCTATCCAGTAGCCACGAACATGAGGCCTCCATCACCAGCACCACACGTCCACCTCCTGGTCGTGAAGGAAACAGGCTCTGGTCCTTGCGTCTCACCACTTCCTGCTTAACAGAAGTTAGCTCTAAAAGTGGTCACCTCGCAGTCAACCTTAGAGATGTGCTCGACTTTTGAGACAGACTGTACACATCATGTAAATTATTCTGTCTGTCTATTAAAAACTTCAAATTATTTCACACAAACATATTAGAATTTTAAGTCATTTTACAAAATTTTTATAAACATGGCCGACTATTCGAAAATGGCACAATTAGAAACTGGTAAATGTTCAGTAATTCATAAGGTTTTAAATTTTTTGAATTCTGGTAAATATTCTATTCCAGAAATTAATTGCGTACTACATACACGCGTGAAACAAGGAAAAATTTTTATATTAATAAATAGTACACATTTTGAGTGTATGAAATTTCAAGCATTCGATCGGAGGGCTGCTACGCATTTTGTAGCATCGAAAGAGTTAAGTTCGAATTTTACAAAACTGCCACTCGTATTATTTCAGGGAGAATTTTAATTTTCGGTGTCACACATCTTTTCAATAAACATGGCAGTTGAGATCTTGACTTCTAGTTTGAGACTTGAAAAATCGAATATAAATTCCTTCTCCCAAAAATTATTGAATACATGGAAAATTCCCGTATTATGAACACTATTGCAGAAACAAAAGGAATTCCGATTGTTTCTTGTCTTAAATATGTTTGAAAGTTTTCAAAAACTATATGAAAGCCCAGTAGAATACCAAAGAATCAGGAAAATTTTTGCCCATTTTCATACATAAAATTTAATGTTCGTTGCACAGGTCAGGAATAATTGAACAAGATTGGGTGTTTTCGGTGCGTCAACTACGATGAAAACAAAAATGGTATTTGTTGTTTGAAAGTTTATAATTTATAGATACGCTAACATTTAGTCCATTTGTAATAAAATTTGCCTGTGTTATTAAAAGTAGCCTGTGTTATTAAAAGTAGCCTGTGTTATTAAAAGTAGCCTGTGTTATTAAAAGTAGCCTGTGTTATTAAAAGTAGCCTGTGTTACCAGAAGTAGCCTGTGTTACAAGAAGTAGCCTGTGTTACCAGAAGTAGCCTGTGTTACCAGAAGTAGCCTGTGTTACCAGAAGAAGCCTGTGTTACTAAAAGAAGCCTGTGTTATTAGCAGAAAAATCCCTAACAATTATTTAATGAATTTACAATAGATAGTCCTCTTTCTTAACTATAACTTTGTTGAAATATCCTCAGCATAGTCCACTGAACTACCACCATCTGCAACAAATGTGTACGCACACCTAAAGCAGCGTTTTTCATTGTAATTTTTAGTTTCATTTTTATAAACATCTCTGATGCCTAAACTTCATCTCGATTTTTTATCACGGACGTGCCAAGATAGTAAAGGTGCAGAAACCAAGTTTGTTAACCAAAATACCAAAATCGTGTAGAAGCGTTGAGAAATTTTCGAACAAATACAAAATTTAATGTTCGCTAAACCAAGGCCACAAAACACTTTCACGCTTGCAATACATCTATTCTTCACGCACCTTGTTACATCAAGATAATCTTTTAGCACATCACTTTAAAATATTTTTCTAGAACCTTGTTAATTCAAAGTATGCTCCTAGTACTTTGTTACTTCAATATAGACTTGGTAAAAACATCAGAGAAAGTATCAGTAAAAAAGTACAACTTGAAAATTTGACCCGAAACATTTAAAAATTGGCAGCCATAGACATTCCTTAATTTATTTGCTTAGCTTCTGAGATTTGAGAACATTCACGTAATGTATGAAAACACAAATTATTCCCGTATACAGAAAGACACTAAAACCAAACTTGCGAGGAAATATGATTCGATTAAAATAGCATTCGAGGCTTCACAGAAATGAGTTCTAATAGATATCAAGGCCTAATTGTTATCCTACAGAATGACAATGTTTGAAGATGAGCAAACAATTAGGATGCATAAAATTTTGTTGAAAAAGAAAATGATCTACCTTAGAATCTTATTTCAGTTTCACAGACCTAAAAATACGCTCACGCCTGAAATCCAACAAGTAGAATAATGATCGGAAATTATTTCAGAAAACGCACTCGTGAAGGAAGCGCATGCTGTTAAATCCCGTCAAAAAACCCAGTTCTTGGTGTCGGACGCGCTAGCATGACGTTATCCTAAAGGCAAAAACAAACGGACACGCATTATGATGTAAGAGAGAAAACCTTATGAACCTAAACAAAGCCTAAAATCGCCTCAAAAATATTAATTCCCCCGACATTAACTACGCAGAACTTGAACCCAAGTTATTGATCGAAACCAAGCCTAAGACTCACCTCAAAAAATATTTAACAGCGCTGACGAACTTCACACACCACTTTAAAAGTTTACGAGTACCGCCTAACGCGGAGCCCTTCTATTTCTACTTCTTGCTATGAAAAAAGTAAAACGACTTCTGAAAATTACCGGACGAAGTACAAATGTATGGAATTCATAAAACATCTTACCAAATGTTTATCCATGCCAGTCTTTACCTAGAATGAAATGAAAACTTGAGACTATCAAAATACAGTTGTAGGGAGAAATGTTAGAAAATATTTTTAAAATAATTTTAAATTAGTTGCAAATTCTTAGTGCTGCCATGTTTTCAAATTTGAGTGAATAAATGTAATAGAGCTCTCACATTACTCCAAACAGATTTCGAGGAGGGGATACAAGGAAATATATGCAACACTACCCGAAATGACCTTGAGAAGTTAGAGAGCCTCCATGAACGACTGTATCAATATAGTATTAAGGTTGCCCACTATTTAACAGACATAATTCTCAAGACCCATCAAAAAAGATATTTTGTTACTTATATTTAAGAAACATAAGAAACATTTAAAAACATAAGAACTCATTTTCAAGATAATTATGTTTATTTTTATACCTATTCACAATATAGGTCTTATGTCTCACTGATTTATTACTTGAAACTCAAATTACAAAGTCATCTCTATAAATTAAGATTGTACGGTTTGTGTTAAAAATGTACACCATATTTCCTTGTATATCAATGAAGTTCATTCTTTTTATCAATTACTCAAAAGAAAGCATAACGTTACAGATTGTGCTCGTTTTGGGATTCTGTTGACTTTGTGACACACCTATCTCAGTACTTGAAAATGTTCAGATGCAGTATCACAATTGTGCAGCAATAATATTTGCAGTCTGAGTTCATATGAATGAATTATTTTTACAATACTACTCATATGGCAGGACTTTACACCCATATTTTCAAAACCGACGAATGAATTTAACTGAATTAAAATACCACAGCGGCAGATAACATTAATATAGGCTCTTCATGGTAAACAAAATATTTATTGAGCAGTTACAAAACATTAGAAACGTACATGAAAAAGGGTTAATTGAAAATTATATGAATGTCAAGCATATTTTCCCTGGTTTCAATCTAATTTTAATCTTTTATTCATGTATTCCTACTTCATATTGTTATCCTAAAATATTTTTATTTTATTTTAATAAAAAAGTTTTTTTACGGCAACTATATTACTTTTGAAATGCTTGAAGTTAGTTCTTTAGCGTCGATTTTTTAATTTACTTTGCAATGTCAAACGATATAACCTTGTTTCAATATTACTCTCAGTCTAAATAAAAGCGTGCAAACATAGAAAATCAATTTTATGCACAAAATTTTATTGCGTTTTACCACTGAAGGTACATGAATGAAAGAGAGAGATGAGAGATGGAGATACGCTTTCGAGAGACAGAGATGGAAATACACTGTCTATTATATAAGTAGATATGTAGATTAAAATATGTACATATCTGTATGATATCTACATGTCTGTATATGTTTTCAATATATCTTATATGCACATTCGATTTATGAGCATATAAGATATATTGAATCCAATGAAAGAATCCTGGACTAATTTCACGAGAGAACGTCATGTTTTTTGGATGTTAGTGTCAGCAAAATTAGGCTGCACAAAAGAACACTGCACCGTCTTGAATCTAGATTTAGAAACAAAACAAATGCAAGACTTGTCTCTTCTATGCGTGACCGTTATGCTGGTATAGACAGGTCATTTATCAATGCTTTGCCATATTAAGCATTTATTACCCAAAAGCTACTATAAGATACCAAGTTTTAGCAAATTGAGATTGAATTAAGAATACTCTAGTTTATTGTATTTATGATACACGCTGACCACAATAAGACCTACGGATTTAAATCTAATACTAAGAATGGCCGTTGTATATTTAGGTATTTATTTATTTATATATTTACGAGTTATCCCGTGCCATCAAAAATGATGGCAAATGATGGCTATTCTTTCTTGTGCTGCTATTCTGAGATTCCTTCTACGAACATAACGCTGGTCATCATCCTCCTGTTTACGCCTCTGCGCCTGCCTTAGTCTTGCTGCTGAGCGTATGGCCTCTAGTCGTTCTTGTGAACTACTTGCATACTGATCCCGCCTCTGTTGCCTTACAACCGCTTGCAGTTCTTGTTCTTGAGATAATCTTTCTCTCACTCTTCTTTTTCGCTCTCGATTCAGTCTTTTTTTCATTCGAGCGGAGTTTCCATGCATAAGATTATTTCAGAGGTAACTTATTTATCTTGTGACAGTAATAAACACTTAGAATACACTACTTTTGAGCCGCAATATACCGCCGATCTCGGTATCCACGATACAGATTCGAGTATATATGTAAGGCTCTGGATCTCTCTAATTTCTTTGAAAGTGACTTATTATAGTGCACTTGTACAGCGAAAATTAGTATATTAATTTACCAGTGAACTGAAACCAAAACCGCCAGTGCTAATCTATTCTTAAGAGCGTGACACGAAACATATAAATAAATATATATATGTATATAAATATATAAACACACAACGGTCATTCTTAGTATTAGATTTTTATTTATCTGTTTCGTGTCACTTTCAAAAAAATTAGAGAGATCCAGATCCTTATATACTCGAGTCCGTATCGTGGATACCGAGTTCGGCTGGGTATTGCCCTATGATTCGGGTACATTGTACCCGAATATGACACGAATTGCAGAGTCAATTGCAGCAGTAGAAAACTAAGTGTCTTAGTTTTGACGAGGAATTTTGTCATTAAAGAAATACTCAACTAAAACGTTTGTTCTTTGTAAATATATATAAAACTAAATATATTCCATTGCGTTCTTATATGTAATTTTACTTAATATCTTTCCAACAGTATTTGCCATCATTTTTGATGACACGGGTATTATCACAAAATCTCTGCCGTCATTTTTGACGGATCGGTACACTAGTCACAGCATATTACTCACAAAATTCATAAAACCCACCTCCCAAAATGAATCGCTACGCAATGGAACAAAGAGCAAAAATAGTGAAACTTTACTTTCGATGTAATTGTTCGGTTACTGCAGTTCAAAGGAATTACAGGAATATTTATGGTATTGAAAGAAGTCCTTCGAAGAAGTGCATAGATAAACTGGTATTGAAATTTAGAGAAACTGGGCAACAGCAGACAGACAACGTTGTGGCAGCCCACGGACCATACGAACTGGTGCTTCAATTCAGCTTGTTGCAACGAGTGTTGCTGATCGGCCCAAAATGTCAACTAGGAGGCATTCAATTCAACTGAGAATGTCACGTCCCTCACTGCAACGTATTTTGGTAAAAGATCTACAGTATCATCCATATAAAATTCAATTAACCCAAGAACGATTAAAAGTAATTTTTCCAAAAAGAATAATTTTTGGTTTTGATGTACCGTGGCCTCCTTGATCTCCAGATCTAAGTGCTCTTGATTTCTATCTTTGGGGATACTTGAATGAAAATATTTACACTGAAATGCCTGATACTTTACAGCAATTGAAATTAGTATCACCAGCTTGGTCGACTGGTGAGCGAATCAGCTTGCGAGCGGAAAGACCCGGGTTCGAATCCCGCTGCCGACATGGTTGACGCGGCTAGAAATACGGCATGGGACTAGGGTAAACAATCGAATAATTATCGAAGTAATTATCCGACCCAAGAATGGGCCCGAAGGTTCGTTCCTATAGCCTCATTCTATTCTATTCTATTAAACATCATTCAAGAGATCAACAACATTTCACAACAGACATTAACACGTTGACTCCGAAGTGGTACGTATGTGTACCACTTAGGTTCTGTAATTTTTTCAGGTCCTTCTAGTGACTATGCGTACAAAGTGAAGTTTTACACCAATCAGGCAATCGGAGGCAACGTGTTAAGGAAAGTAATGAACAACACTGTTGAAAGAGCACGCCATTGTTTGACTAATAATGGAGGTCATTTAAAAGATATTGTATTCCATGGTGAAACGTATTTTACTGTTTCATTTATAAATTTAAACTAAATTTTCAAATTTCTTCTTTCATTCTGAATTAACTAAATTTCTTAACCATTTTTAGTTTTATAGCTATAATAATTTTAAAAAGGTACCTTACTTATGGGTCACCCTGTATATCAAAGCAATTAAATGACTAGTAACAACTCACGGTTGACAAAGGCACTCATACCGGGTGGGCCGAAAAAATTGACCAAATCCTAAATCTAAATTCTGCCCTTGGTACCTCATAAACTTCTTGACCAAAGTAAGCAAAATTTACAGGCAATATATATATATATATATATATATATATATATATATATATATATATATATATATATATATATATATATATATATCAGTCTAATCTTTTATTTTATTCAACATAATCGCCATCTGCAGCGATGATGACCTTGAGACGGCTCCTGAAAGTTTTGCAAATCTTGACAAAGTAGTCCGTGTTCATAGTCATGCACTCCCGGTCAGTAGAAGCGTTAAGAGTGGTGATATTTGGGTGGTAAATGCGGCAGGCCTTGGCCTCATTGTGCGGACTTCAATGTGCTCAGCGGGTCGATTGTTCAAGTCTTCTCATCTGAGATGATCACCCGACCAGGTGGAGTGGACTTAAGACCATTTATGAGCCTCTGGCAACGTTCAAAACGCTATGCGTGGATGCCTGGCATGAGCAGCAACCTCTCAACAATGACAAGTGACTTGCCTGCAAGCTTTGCGACTGTTCGTCCAACAGTGGCCGCTCCAACTCCGAGCCTCCGGGCGTGTTGGTGCATGGACGTCAAGAGATTGCTTTGAATGGCATCTCGCAAGCTGTCTCAATCCACAACACTCTTTCGACCACTGCCAACACGTCTGATCGCGTAAACGGTTTTACGGGACACCCTGACCAGATTTGCGACCTCACTCACTTTGATCACAGCGCGAAGAAGTGATGGGAAGCCATTTTACAGTACACAACAATAACAAAACTTTATCATCAAGGTCAAATTAACAGGCTTTCAGATTATATGCGGCAGGGCAGGATAAAAGTTGGCAAAGAATCAACATTTATAGTTAAAGGTGTGTTCAGTTGTTTTCGGCTGACCCGGTAGATATCGAATGTAGACAATTCAATGGCGTATGTGAGACCAGAGAATCACATTATCATTATTCACATTAATTTACAGAATACATAAGCTGACAAAAATAACGAGTTGCTTGTGGACATTTATTAAAAAACTATAGCTGTTTAGGACCCAAGATAAACATAGAGAGCGGGTGCTGATTGAAACTTCAAACTATGGGGGTATTGCTCCATGAACGTATGTTATAGTTGAAGCATTGCAAAGTTCTGTCAGTGGCTCTCAAACTTTTTCTACTTTTGGTGTACCTACAATTCTACAAAGAATTAAAGGCGCACTTTGTACATAAATGCGAAAAATAAGTTATAATTGTCAGGTTCCAGAGAAAAAATAACGCAATTAATAATAGAGAACTAAACATATCTCAAGTTTATTCATTCCTGTGTTCATAAAAACTATGAGCTTGATGATTCCTGGCGATTTCTTCAATGTTTGGGCGTATGTTCGAGAGTCAAGTTCTCCTTTCCTCGTCAATGCATGTCAGAGTTCCTCTCTTTTTACACTTAATTGGGGCAAGGGTGGAAAATCCTACTTCACATATATTTGAGGTTGAAAATTGAAGCAAAACGGTCAACGATTTTTAGATATCGACACGTATTCTTTTTTGATGGAAATCTAAAATGCTTCAAGCGACGATTCTTTATGTTTAATCATCAATCTACGATGATCACACATCACTACGAGGACACATTACTTGAAATTTCAACGAAGGGGTTTCTAATCCAGTCACATTAAAGAGTGTTAAGTGATGGAAAATAAGAACTAAGTTTTCCTTCTGAAGGTGTTGAATGATCAACTATCATTGGAGGTATGTCATTTTTGAAAGTATTATTTACGGATGCAAATATTTTCAAATTACCTTCGATGGCTTTCTTTTCCAGATCCGTAGTTTTCTCTGAAACGCTTTTATTTTGTCAGTTCAAGTGAGAATTTTTTCCTCTCACCCATGCTGGTATTCAAAATCTTGAGATGCTGAAATATATTTCACAAATATTATAATATAGCTATATCTCCAAATAACTCGTAAACTTAAAACCACTGTGTGCGCAGGAACAAAAGGTATGATCAATAGGTAATTAAAAAAATAGCGACAGATAAACCACAAACCTACAAATAAAACTATTTTAAGTTCTAGGACAAACAAAAAAGTCAAAACTCAAAAATAGCTTTCTTATTTATCTAGCCTAGCAGTTTCAACACTACTACGACTGTACATAACGATTGACGGTTCATACGAGCTAGCTCATCAGTAAGATCTTTCTAGGTTATATAGCCATCATTCCAGGCATTCCATAGCCATCTTCAGGCTATGGAATGGCGAACGATCGCCGAAACGCGTCGCAAAACCCCTTTTAAAATTTGACTATTGCTAATATCTTTGAAGTTTTAGACCCAGAAACTATTTGTAATTTTAGACGGATTGAGAAGCTTAATAAAAAGCTCGTATCATCCCAATATGGCATTATTTTTAACCGGACATGTATCAATGAAGGACTGCTTCCTAATTATACTCATATATATATATATATATATATATATATATATATATATATATATATAAATATATATACAGTGTGACCCGATCCATTACTTTGTAATGTACTATACACATTGCTGCTATTAATATTAATGTAAAAAAATTGATTCATGTTTGTGCATTCTTATTTTCCAGCATTCTCAATGTATTTCTATGTTGACATCCCTGTTTTACCATGACTGAGTTGGCAAATCGTTACGCTGTCATGTAGATTCAGGATGACTGATGAAAGCAGCTTACATCAATGTTTCTCGTTTTGCATTTCACGTGTGATGAAAAATAAAATAATGTTTTGTTGTAGTATCATGTCAAGTTGTCAAGGCAGCTAGCGTAAAGTAAAATTCAGCCGACATGAAAATCATTCACGAAACTCAAATATTGAAGCTATAGATGCAATATATGTTTGCAGTGCCTCATACAAAAATCCTTAGTGCAAGAAAATATTTCAATAATTCAAAGAGTGCAATGCATAAGTTCAAGATGCATTATCAACAAACTTATTTCTGTTTTCGATAACTTCATATTTTTCGGAAGTTCTAAATATCCTAAGAACTACATGATAAGTATCTTTAACCTAGAAACTATAAATTTCGTCATTATTAGTCTACTAATTGCGGTGTAAACACCATTATCAGTAAATAAAAAATTAGACAAGATTTTCACAAGCGGAGAGATGCACTTCATGATTAATGAATTGGGTACAGGAAAATTTCTGATCAACTTTAAGTAGTACCTTCAACTTGAATACGTAATGTTGTACGCAAATGAAAATCTCGTAAGGCTACAAACATATGAAATTGTCCTGTAGTGCACAGGAAAATGTCAGAAAAAATAACACGAACAATGTCTAGAAGAGGATATCAACTGCCAGAAAGAGTAATCCTAGAACTGCAGATAGTTTTGCAGGCGAGTTGTATTACAGTTAGCACAAATTCTCCCAAAGAACAACTCCACTTTTCAAAGCAACTCACAATAAAGCTTGTTTATACAAAAGGACAAAAATGAGCCAAAAACGTGTTTAGGATATAGTCCTTTGATGTTTAATACGATCGAAAATTTATGAAGAAGACTGGGGCAAAGAATAATCAAAATAAATCTTACTAATTTGAACATCTTAAAAGAATTTTAGAAAGAAGAATGGTATAAAATCACTCTAAGCCCCTGTGGTAGGCTCGTATGAGCATATTAAAACGTTTTCTAGCGAAACTTAAGCCATTGATGATTTGTAAATCACTTAATCCGAGGGTCATGAACAACACAAACAAAAAAGATCGTCCTGTGACATTGTGCAACAATAAAAAAGTACGGATAACCTAAGATTACTTCCAAGGATGATTCACTCCGCACTACAATCCATTTATTGAGAGGCATAATGTAGGGTCATGGCATTACATAAAAGATGGAAGGCATTACATGTAAGGACTAAGGAACATGACGCTTTTAGTTCTAGACAACGCTCCAGGCTATTCAACAAATTTACAAGTTTTAGCATTTCGTATCAAAATTACAGATTTGCCGCCAAACACAACCACCAGTTTGGTCGACTGGTGAGCGAACTCGCTTGCGATGCGAGAAGACCTGGGTTCGAGGTTCGCTGCCGCAGTAGTTTGTTTGTGTATGACCATCGCATGGCTGGAATTACGGCATGGGATTTGAGTACCAGCCGAAAAATGGGCCTAAAGGCTCGTTCCTATCGGCTTATTTTATTCTATTACAGCCTATTGATAGAGGTGGATAGCCACATTCACAGCTTACTACATTAGGTATGTGATGCAATCAACATGAGATGAATTCTTGAAAATGCTCATCGTAAAATCGTCGGTGAGACTATCGATAAGCATAGAAAGAAGTTAGAAACTCGAGAATAAGGCTTGTTTAGCCAAAACTTTGTGGAGGAAAATCATGGAACTAAAGGCACAAAGACAGAAACATACTGGAACTCTGTGAACACATCGGATTTAGACACGTAACACTATAGCGAGGAAGAAGTTAAGCATCATGAAGAAGAATTGGCCGATGAGGAACTCCTCTAGGTACGTTACACTTCGATGCTTGATGATCATATATTCTGTAAGGAAAATCAGGACGCTTTCGAACGTCAGGAAAGTTGTTGACTTGTCTAGCCAAAACTGAAGAATTTAAACAAGCAATGTCTTCTCTTGAAAAGAACAGAATGAAAAAGTATTCTTCTTTTACCATTCATAGATGGAATCGCAATTTCATACAAAGAGGAGCTCCACAACTTTTAGTGATAACAAACTTTACGATTAATTTTCTGCATATTCTTTAAAGTACACATTATATTCCAGGTCTAACCGCAGCCACAATAAAAGCGATCTCAGCAGTGATGCACGGTAACAGGAGGCAGTCATCTAATTTTTAGGGTCATGCATCTCTGAGAAAATGGTAGTATCAGAGTTATCAGAATGGTGTTATATCTGGTAGCCAAATTTTACGTAGCACTTAGGGTAGGTCTCCAGGGTTCCAGCGTCCCAGCCACTCCGATACCCCTTCCAGCATCAACGGGGTGCGCTCGGCCGCTTTTCGGTTATGTTCATTCACATTAGATGTCTCACAGTTCTCGAAGAAATTATGGGAAGTAGAATTTCTAAGTCCACTCTTGGGTTTACACAATGTCTTTAGTACCTCGGGCGCTGTATCGATCATTATATTAAGTTACAGAAGTTAATTTGTTTGAGGAATTTATGCAAAAGTCCACTAAATTTCACCTGCCTTCCACTACCAAGATAGCTACTCAAATCAGCTGGAGGACATCCACTGAAACAGAAGTTTCTGGGAGAGTTATAGCTCGGGCATTCGAGGACATGCTGCACAGTGAGTGGCACCCCACAGTGCCAACAATCCATCGCCGCTCGTTGTTCCATTAGGTGCCATAACGATTCCAAAAGGTCGATGTTGTTGTTGAAAGCTTGTGGCAAACGGAATTGTTGGAATTTTAATTAAATGGAGTTTGTCATCGCACTGAGCGGTCCAAGTTTCGGACCATTTCCTAGTTATACATAGTGCTTTTTATTGCCTTATAATCGATTTGAGGAATTGGTTTCAGAGTGATCTGCAAGTGTGTGGCTCGTGCGCCTGCTTCATCTGTACTTCCGTTCCCCCTCACACAAACATGTCTGGGCACCCAGCAAAATGTGATACATTACTCACTTTGAGTCACAGTTATATGACAGAACAAATGGGGTTTTGTGGATTATACTCAAGGATACTCTGGAGTGCACTGAGACAATCAGACACAATGATCACGGACTACATAAGTGGGGACAGATTGACAGGCAACAAGAACGGCGAACATGGCGAAGAGCTCTGCTGTGTAGCTGGATGCAACTTACGGGATCTTTTTTAACACGATGTTATCTCTCTCTACCACAGAACAGGTGCC